>WOGR01003780.1:0-15475 GCA_015342045.1 Leptinotarsa lineolata | reverse complement strand
AGTGATACTATGAGGATCTTCACTCCGAGTCATATTTTCATTTGCCTCATACAGGGTCTTCAAAAAATGCAGATACTTTGATCTCATGAAAAAATGAGTGGAACTCAGTTTTCATCTATCTAGTTTGAAATTGTCCAATTTGGCCCACTCTGTACAATCTGTTGATGCGTTTTGTTTTTTCAGAAAATTATTAGGAACATTTCCTGGTAGTATTTGCCCAGTTTGTTTGGAAGGACCATGTATACACGTCCCTTCGCTTTTACAGTCGCAATATACACCATCTCAACCGTATACGTCTTCTAGTAGTCCCAAGTGTAGTGAAGATTATAAAAGTAATGACAATAATGTAGATGTAATGTAAACCAAACACCGAAGAGTTATTGTTAGTAAAATGTTATATTTATTACATATTATTGAATATACGAGTATACCCTTACATATTATTTACATCATAATTCATGAATATATAATAGTTATCATTTACTTACTTATTACTTACTTATTTATAACAAGATGGTTACGAATGTATTTATCATGAGACTAATCATAAAGATTATAGAAATTGTAACATCTCATCAAAAAATTTATGTATTATTTGGGAATTCTTGAAAACGGTAAATTCCTGAAACTGAACTGAAACTAAAAATGTTAAAATACATTTGTGACCTTAAACATATTTTTAATTTACTTCTATGTACATAAGTATTTTTAATAAGAATTGAAATTGAAGATCTCATTCTTACATAGTCCTCTAGTCGATATCTAAAGTTTTAAAATTAATGAATGATATTAATAAAATTCCATGAATCTGAATTGTCTCATCATTTATTTTGAAAGTCATTATGTACCCAGTGCTAACTGTTACTCAATATTACGTATATTGAATGGACTCATGATACATTACTTTTTCTGCGGATGCTATACAATGTGCCACTTATCTCATCGCTTTCATACGTTCAAAACGAAAGATTTCTGACGCAGTGATAAATATCTGCTATTACAGTGAGAAATAATTTCTCACTGTTATACCGATAACCCAAATCGGTCATGAATTGTTACATGTTAGATTATTATGATATGTTCTCCATATTGACAACGCTACGCCGACGATTCGCGTGCAATATCCAAATAGCCCATTGTCGGCGTTTCCATAACAACAAAACCAAAGCACTGCCTAATCATTGCTGTCAACTCACCCAACTAAAATAGTTTTATTGTTGATTGTTATAGTATAAACAGTTCAGCTTTATTAAATTTTGAATATAATGGAATACAAAGATTTAGAGTTGGAAAATACATTTCTAGAAATTGTTCAGGAAGCAATAGATGTTTACAATAATTTTCTACCAAGCACATCAAGAGAAAAATATGAAATCGCTTACAGAAACTTTATGGACTAGAAAATGAAAGCCAAGGTAAATTCTTGTTCCGAAAATGCCTTGTTAGTTTATTTTGAAGAGTTGTCAAGAAGATTGAAATCATCAACATTATAGGCTTAGTACTCGATGCTGTCACAGGAGAATTCTACCAAATTTACAAAAAATATGTGAAGCTTTGGTCATGCACAAATGAAACACGTTTTTTTTAAGTTATAAAAGTATCAAATGTACGAAACAGCCTGTGGTGATAAATAAATTTGGCGCCATGGCGAAATAAATAGCGAAATTTTTGCAATTATACCTTTTGGCATCTTTTGTCAGATAACTATTTTCATGTTATCGTAGTTGCTGTGAAATGGCCGTGTCAGGTGACACCAAATCATCTGGTTACCAACCAATAGTATTGTTTACAGCTCACGCGTTTTATTTAAAGTCACATTTAAAGTTCTTGCTGGTGTTTACTGTCTTGCATGACGAAGAACAATAGTGAGAAAATATGTGTTCCTGACAATATTGAAGAGGCTGCAAAACGAGCTTCAATTGAATTGTTACCAAAAAAATCGGCCCAGCAGTACGACTTCGCATATTCTAATTTTCTCAGCTGAGGTAGACTTTGAAACGTCAAAGAAAATTTCAGCGAAACCGTCTTCTTAGTCTATCTAGAAGAGAAATCAAAAGAATGGAACTCGTCAACTTTGTGGAGCAAGTTTTCAATGATAAAATCGAGTGCGCTCCTTAAAAATGGTGTTAATACAGGCAAATATTTCAATGTTATAGCATTCTTAAAGCGGAAAAATGAAAGTTATAGGCCCAAAAAATAAAAAACTTTTACGTTTGCACAAGTCCAGAGGCGCCAGATGAAAAATAGTTGATGATAAAAGTTGCCATTTATTAATAGAAGACATTAGATTAATTGATAAATCATTTATTGGTAAAATTCAAAATACAAAAACGAAAATAGATCGTTCTTTTTGCATTGTTGGAAAAAACATTGACTTTTTTTAAAAAATACGCTGCATTAAGCCCTTCTGTTATCAATCATCAACTTTTTTTATGAAACACTCAAATTATAAATGCAGTGCCAACCCAGTTGGTATAAACACGTTTGGAAAAATGCCCTCCGCCATTGCTGAGTCAAAGGAATATACAGGTCACTGTTTCAGAAGATCTTCTGCTTCTTTGCTAGCAGAATCAGGAGCCAATATATCGGATATTAAGAAGCATGGAGGATGGAAGTCTACAACAGTAGCTGAGGGTTATATTGATCAATCTATTACTTATTAAAAGGCTATTGCTTAGGGAATAATCCCAACAGCTAACTCCAGCGTTACAGCATCGTCCTCTTCACTTCAAGAATTAAATATTAATGCCCATGAAATTGTCAACTCAGCTAGTTCAAATATATTACAAGGCTCTTCAACATTGCAAGGTATCAATATCAGCAGTTGTTCTAATTGTACTTTTCATATTAATGTTCATAAATAATAATAATGATGTAATCAATGTATATAATACATTTGTAACAGAATTTAGTTGTATTTATATCTATTGTTCATAATAAAAATTCCTTGAAAATTCAATAATTATGTTTTGTTTATTGCTATTTGATCAAAAAAATCGTGTTAAAATACTTTTATCACTAGTGTTAAAAATATTTCCAACACGCTACTTTGTACTACTCTTGACAACCATTAAAATGTCACTTTTAATGACAGTCGTACAAAAACATTTTTATGACTCAAAGTACACCGTATGCCACTGTCAACATTTCGAGGTTTTTGGGTACTCAATTCCATTTTTTAAACGAAATTTGATGCAAATTCTCTGATCATTTTTTTTCAATAGCAGAAAATCGCCTAACACGCAAAACACTTCCAACTTGTATGCCCTTCACCTACAACTAAACTTGCTAAATAGCTGAAACTGTGAACATATGTTCGAGATGAGTGTACCAACATAAAAAATCGCTAATCAAATGAACGTAGCCCGCGAAATTTGAACATTAACCTTATTTCTGAATTGTCTATGTACGCCTTATGCATTTTATATTTTCAGACAGTTTGATATCCAATTCCAATGTTTTCCTTCATTTGTTTATAACATTTCATTCGTCTTAAACTTGGCCTGCTATAAATATTTTATTCTAGCCCAAAACAGTTACGGCCTGAAATGTGAATTCTGTTACAACTCTCCTGGGTCTACTCTACATTATCGAAAAATCTATTGGCTCCCTCACTTTATCACTAATTCTGTGAATACCACTTATAATAAATATCAACCTACCAGCTTCAACATATTTTTCCTTGCCTGACAGATCACTAATATTCTGTAACTCCACAAATTATTTTTTGAATTGTATTAGCACAACTGTGAAAACTTCTCCTTTCTACCAACCAATCTTGTTAACACCGATCAAATTCAATTATCGAAATGTCTGTGATTCATTACGGAATAGTTCCGATATATTCGACAATGTCAGCGAGGATATATACTTCTTTTATTTCAGAAAACTTGTATTTCGGCAATCGCTCAACTTTTTTCTCAGTATGCTGAGTGAGTTTGCAAGATATTATGTGTTTCGCAACGAAATATTTGAATAGTCTCGGAGAATCCTAATGAAAAACATAAATACATTCTGACGTCTGACCCACCGTACGAAAATTCGATTATCTCAACCTCGTTGAAAGATATCGCTTACATGTAATCATGTTTGTCCATGCAAAAAATTAGTAAAATTCGAACAATAAAATCTCATTTATAAGCAGCGGGGCTTCTGCTTTTGTGCCATAGCCAACTATGATGGGGATGGTATGATGGAAAGAAAGTTTAATGTGGATTTCTCAGAGTCACTGGAATGCCCAAATAATTGTTTGTGATTTCAGTCGAATGATGTGATGTATCGTTTGGTAACTTTAAATACTCAATTAAGAAATGGAGTAATAATTACGGAAGCGCAGAAGGGCCATATATTTTTTTATTCGTTTCCTTGAAATTACGACTAAACTCGAAATTGCGACTTTAAAACTAGAAATTAAAGTCTGAATTTCGACATTGATGTCAAAATTTCGAGTTTCAAAGTCTTAATTTAGAATTTGAAGTCATAATTTCGAGCTTAAAGTCGTAATTTTGAGCTTAAAGTCGTAATTTTGAGTTTAGAGTCGTAATTTTGAGTTTTCAAGTCGTAATTAAGAATTTGAAGTCGTACTTACGAGTCGTAATTTCGAGTATAAGTCGTGATTTCAAGTCGTAATTTCGAGTTTGAAGTCGTAATTTCCAGTTTCAAAGTCGTAATTTAGAGTTTCAAAGTTGTAATTGGGAATTTGAAATCCTAATTTCGAGTTTAAAGTCATAATTTTGAGTTTAGAGTCGTAATTTTGAGTTTGAAGTCGTAATTGAGAATTTGATGTCGTAATTTCGAGTTCAAAGTCGTAATTTTGAGTTTAGAGTCGTAGTTTCAACTTTGAAGTCGTAATTTCGAGTTTTAAAGTCGTAACTAAGAATTTGAAGTCGTAATTTCGAGTTTAAACTCAAAATTTCGAGTTTAAAGTCAAAATTTCAAGATCAAAGTCAAAATTTCGAGTTCAAAAGTCATAATTTAGAATTCGAAGTTGTAATTTCGAATTCAAAATCGCAATTTTGAGTTCAAAGTCGCAATTTCGAAATTAAAAACAAAATTTTGAGTTTCAATGTTGGAATTTCAAGATTGAATTTGAAATTTCGAGTTTTATAGCCATAATTTCGAGTTTAAAGTCACAATTTCGAGTTTAGAGTCGTAATTTCGAGTTTAAAGTCGTAATTTCTAGTTTAAAGTCAAAATTTCAACTTTCAAAATTGTAATTTAGCATTTGAAGTCGTAATTTTGGATTTCAAGCCGTAATTCAGAATCTAAAGTCGTAATTTCGAAATTAAAATTAAAATTTTGAGTTTCAAAGTTGAAATTTCGAGATTGAATTTGAAATTTCGAGTTTCTCAGCCATAATTTTGAGTTAAAAGTCAAAATTTCGAGATTAGAGACGAATTTTCGAAATTGAGTTCGAAAATTCCGAGTTTGAAGTCGAAATTTCGAGTTTGAAGTCATAATTTCGAGATTAAACTCAAAATTTTGAAACCTACTGTATAGGTGAGATGAGACTGGCCTGAACGAGTTGTTCATTTAGATAATTTGGTCAAAATTTTGAGTTCAGAAGTTGAATTTTCGAAATTGAATTTGAATTTCTAGTTTCACAGCCTAAATTCCGAGTTTAAAATTGTAACTTCGAGTTTGAAGTCGTAGGTAATTTCGAGTTTCAAAGTCGTAATTTACAGTTTGAAGTCGTAATTGAGAATTTGAAGTCGTAATTTCGAGTTTAAAGTCGCAATTCTGAGTAACAAAGTCGTAATTTCCAAGAAACAAATAATAATAATAATATGTGGCACTTCTGCGCTTCCGTAAATAATCAACAGGAATTTATAAGAGAAAGTAACCTATCAATAAAAAAAATATGAAAAGAGCAGGAGGAGAAAAATTATATTTGAGTATTATGGATAACGAAAAGAAATATTCGAACATGAAGAAATAAAGAAAAAAGCTTGTAAAGTATTGATAAAAGTTCAGAATGAAGGAAAGTCTTTCAAACGTCACGAAATAAAAATTATTTAAACTTGAATGAAACGATAATTTTACCTATATTGGGGTATACCAGAGTAAAAACTATTTTTGAAAACAAGCTTTCATTAGCATGCTCTAAAAAGGAGAAAATAAACTTTCAATCGAATCAAACCTATCAACTATTACATTACAAAATTCATATAATTTTATTGAAAGATGAAACTAGAACCTTTGGCGTAAAATAAATCCAAAACAACATTTTTCTTCATCTCCTGAAGATGCAAACTTGGTTAGTGAAAAGCGCGTTGAGAAGAGTAATGCAGGTATGGTGTTTGACAAAAGTTCTTGTTTTGGATTAGTGTATAAATCAAGTTATTGCATTCTTTTTTATCTGCGCAGGTAAAACTTGCTTTAATATCAAATAAATTGTGAAATGTTATAAATTGATGGGTTAGAACCGAGAGTAACTTGAAAAAAGAGCGGCGGTGAGGCGTTTTTATTATCAATTTTGAATATTTTTGAATATCAGGCTAACGTTTCAATCCTTAAAGCATAGCATTCGATTAAGCTTCAATATTCATTGATATGGAGCTACGAAAACGGACTGAACTTTCGAAACAACCTGATAGTTTTTTTGAAAGTGATTGACAAACTGAACTTTGAGGCACTCCTTCACTGGGACGCGTATATTTTTTCTACGTTACTTCCACCCCTCATGGGAAACAGGGTGGTCTGCGCATCTAAAATAAAATGATTAAATTATAACTATCACTTTCGCTTTGGAGTACCACAACATTAAAAAACGCACACAAAAGGCGAGAGATACCATCTCAAACCGCAAAGCAAACCTATAGTAATCGGTAAATTAGCCGTAGTTACCATGTTGGTTTGTAAGAAACACCAAAGGGCGTTTGTATTGGCAAACAGGCTACCAGATTTTATGCCTAATTGCCCAAAAAGATGAAGATCTGCCGCAGATTATGTTACTGTTTGGAGTGGGGTGTACCTACGTATAAAATAAGGGTAGAACTTGTTTTCGTTAGATGCGGCCAAGGGTTTTTTGAAACGGAAACATTACTATTCATTTGCTCGTTTCGAAAAAGTGGTTTTGGAGTTTGGGAAAAGTGATGATTTTGAGAATGGAGAACGAGAATAATTCTACAACGAGGAGCCTCAGCGATTTCAGTATTGAGCATATTCTGAATAGAGCTGGATGTGAAACTCAAAAAGAAGCGAAAAACGAGGAAAATTCAGAAGATCCACAAGGTTCCAATCCGTTTTCTTGGCTGCATTGTACAAGGTTTTGCCCACCAAGAGTGCCCAGTGAGTATATTTTTTTGTGTCAACAATTGTTAGTGAAAAATACCTGAAAAATATTGACGATATTTGAAGTATTCTGAACCAAAATTCATAACAAATTACTTGTATCACTATTTTGAGATTTTTAACATTCCAAATCGAGTAAGAAAATAAATGAAAAGTTGTCAAGCAGTTTGAAACTTAATTATATTAATATCGAAAATATTTTTCAGTTCTCAGAAAGTACCGCCGCTGTATGAGATTTTTTTATCCAATTTTACTCAAAATTATTCCCGCAGTTGTCACTCAAATTTTATTGAAAACATCATATTTCACAATTTGTATAGAAACTTTTTGTCAATTGAATGTAATAAAAAAATGACAGTTCCAAACAGGGGTATTCATTTTGATAACTTGCAGAATCCTCCTAATTTAGTTATAATTTCAATTTTTAGGTTGTTGGACATAAATCTCGATTTGACTGAATCAAACACTTGATTAAAAAAACTATTCGATTGATTATGAATGTGGAAGAAAAATTATACTACAATTTTTCCAATCGAATATGCTATTGCTAATTACTTAATTTCTGCTAATTGCAAGTTTACACAAAAACAGATAATTTTTTTTTATTAAAAATCTGTTTTTTTCACTTCTTGAAACTATCGTTTGAATGCTGCAGAAAAGATCCCCTTTGAAAAAATTAAAAATATCATCTTTTTTTTATTAATGATTGAAGACATTTCAATGAAAATGCAAATAAAGTGATAAAAAATATTTGCATCCTATTATTTTGTTTTCTTATTGCCAAAAGCTACATAATAAATATTTCTACATTTTAAGAATTTATTAAAAGATTGTCGAAAATGATTTGAGAAGTAGAATTCTTGATAAAAATATTGAATTGAACTTTTTTTTCAAAATTACTGAAAAAATGCTTTTATCAACGAACATTTTTTGTTGCTATATATTAATATTCAAGAAACCTTTTTCGAAATCATCATTTATAGTGTTTTTCCGTATTACTATCTGTAGTTATTTTTTATTTGTTCATTAAATAAAAAATTACTTACACACAAATAAAAGTTGGCACTATATTTTCATTATTGAACAATATAAGGAACAGCCATGCAACAGTTTTTAATATTCAACAACAATAAGAATTGTAAATGGATAAAAAAATTACTACAATTTTTTCTTTGGAAAATCATCATACAGGCCGTTTTTTAAGCTGATTCCACTATTACTATCTCGGAAACGGTGGACAAAAGTTTCCAAATTTGACGAACTAAAATAATCTTTTACCAGATTGAGAATATTAGAAGAATTGACGAATTTCTTTTTTTTGGCTCTACCATAGACATAGGAACTTTCAGTACTGTTTCATTTTTATTATAATTTGATATGAACCAATTTGCAATGCAACGTTTCGTTCATTAGGATTCATCATCGATTTATTCTGTTACAAATGTATTATAACCTACATTAATTACATTATTATTATTATTTATGAACATTACTATAAAAAGTACAATTAGAACAACTGCTGATATTGATACTTGAAGAGCTTTGTAATATATTTGAACTAGCTGAGTTTAAAATTTCATGGGCATTAACATTTAGAGGACGTTGCTGTATCGCTGGAGCTAGCTGTTGGGATATTTATTTCAGCAATAGCCTTTTTATAAGAAATATATTGATCGATGTAACCCTCAGTTACTGTTGTAGACTTCCATCCTCCGTGCTTCATATCCGTTATATTTGTTCCTGATTCTGCTAGCAAAAAAGCAGAAGACCTTTTGAAACAGTGACCTGTAAATTTCTTTGGTTTCGGGAAGTTCAGAAACTCAGCAATGGTAGAGGGCATTTTCCCACACGTGTTGATTCCAACTGGGTTGGCACGGCATTTATAATTTGAGTATTTCAGAAAAAAACGTTGATGATTGATAACAGAAATGCGTAATGCAACGTATATATTAAAATAGTCAATGTTTTTTTCAACAATGCAAAAAGAACGACTTATTTCCGTTTTTCTATTTGGAGTTTGAACAATCAATAATTTATTCATTAATTTAATGTCTTTTTTCAATAAATGGCACAGCTCTGCACGCCAGCAGGCTCCATATATTCCGAAAATAGAAGCAACTTTCATTATCAAATATTTTTCATCTGGCGTATTATTTATGAACCTCTGGACTTGTTCAAACGTATGAGTTTTTGATTTTTTGGGGCTATAACTTTCATTTTTCCGCTTTAAGAATGCTATTACTTTGAAATATTTGCTTTTATTAAGACCATTTTTAACGAGCGCACTCGACTTTATCATTGAAAACTTGCTCCACAAAGTTGACAAGTTCCATATTTTTGATTTCTCTTCCAGATAGGCTAAGAAGACGGTTTCGCTGAAATTTCCTTCGACGTTTTTAAGTCTACACCAGCTGAGAAAATTAGAATATGCTAGGTCGTACTCCTGAGCCGTTTTTTTTTTGGTAACAATTCCATTGAAGTTCTTTTTGCAGCCTCTTCAATATCGTCAGGATTCCTCACTATTACTCTTCATTATGCATGACATTAAACACCAGCAAGAACTTTAAATGTGACTTTAAATAAAACACGTGAGCTGTAAACAATACTGTTTGTTAGTAACCCGGTGATTCGGCGTCACGTGACATGGCCACTTTACAGCAAATGCGATAACATGAAACTAGTTAATTGAAAAGAGACGTCAAAATGTGTTTTCATAGAAATATTAAATTCATCTATTTTATTATGAAAACAGGACTGTTGTACAAAGAACTTTGTATGATATTTGTGTAAAAGTAAGTTACTTTTAACACTCATATCTGAAAATAAAGCCATTACTTGTGATGGCTTTACTTCCATTGGTTTTACTTCTGAATAAACCTCATGGCATCATTTTTTTCAGGGATGAATAAGAAAGAAACCCCCCAAAAACGTCAGCTCGGCCGATATCCACGAATCCCCTTCACGAACCAGCAAATAGCGATTCTGGAGGAAAAATTCCAAGAGAGCCAATACCTCAGCAGCGAAGAGGCGACGAACCTCTCGAAGATACTCCATTTGACGGACGTCAAAGTGAAGATTTGGTTCCAGAACCGAAGGGCGAGGAAGAGAAGGGAAGAAATGGGTCTTCTTCGAAAAGATAGCCGGAAGTACCAAAGTCCTATCGAAGGTTCTTGCGGAAGTAGGGAAGCTCGAAAAGAACTCACGAGAGGTACTGATGGGGCTTCCAGTACCATCACCAGCTTCGTTCCAAGTGAACCTCAAGTGTCAATGCCGTTTCTTTATGTTAGTCCACCGAGTATTCTCGATTTCAGCCACCGATGATCGGGATTTAACGAGCTTTGCAAGGTTCCTCAAAAGGACTTTTTGAAAATTAATGAATCTATTTACAAATTTGAAGTGATGGATCAAGGAACGAGGCCCTCAAGAGGCTCATTTTATGAGGGACGAAAGATTGAAGTATTATTGTGAAGTTTTCAATTTCGTGATTTCTCAATTCCAATTCGCATGAAGAAGACTTGGGAGAATCCAAGTTATCAAAAGTGTGTTCCACGAATCCTCCAATTTCTTATCTTTTTGGTTGTTTCTTTACTCATAACTTTCTTTTAGTACTGGATTAATATAGGGAAAAAAGAAAAAATAGAAGAAAACTATAATTAAACTGACAAACTGAGTAGTTTTCTATAATTGCATTCAAGGATTTTTTTGATCAAGTTGAGCAAATAATATCGAATACTGAAAGCGACTGATTTCACTTGTATATATATATTTAGTTTAATGATAGCTTTGTACAAAAAATATTTATTTATTTATGAAATATACCGTATTTTTATGCACAGAAATCACCACTTACTTCTTTTTTTTTCGCCTATTACTAAAAATGTATTTGGTACAATTTCAAAACTCAAACATCTTGCCATGTTCCTAGTAAACAAATTTGTGGTCTCTTTTTTATTCATCATACCTCGTACTCTCGATATCAGAGGTAAGAAGTTAATACACCTAATACTTATGATATATTTAAATGAAAAATTGAATCAGAATTTTCTCAACCAAAATTATTCCTTAGCTTCAAAAATGCCTATGGTAATCCAGGCGATTAATACCTAGTATATTATTATTGAACAAATTATACTCATATGGAATAAGGTGTAATTCAATTGATTGGATTGAATCTTTTATCAAAAATAGACGTCAATTTGCCTCTTTGAACGACAGATCCAATGAAAGTCACTCGAAATTTAATTCCGATAAAAAACTTTCACATGTTAGTGTACCCCAAGGGTCGATATTGGCAATGGTAATCTTTCAAAAGAAAAATGTAATAGGGTTATTGATAGTTTAGTTTTCTGGTGTAGTGGAAACTTTCTTTATTGCAATCTAGATAAAAATCTTATCCCTTATACCGGGTGATTCTTTAAGATGGCTTACACCTATAACTTTTTTATTATTAGAGATAAATGAACGAAATTTGGGGGTTGGGTATTACAGTCCAATTCACATTTTTTGACATATTTACTAGCTTTGCTGTACTTCCGGTTTGGCCGGAGACGACCCCAGCTTTCGATTTTTAAATAAAACATCCTATATATTTTAACTTATTTCGATTGAGAATAACATTCTAAATTCATCAATAATTCACTTGTCAATATTTGACATATGAAATCATTTTTATTCCAATTTTTATTTTTTGATCTAGAATGCCATGGATCGTGTAAATCGCTTCATTCTTGATCGAGTAACATGGAAAAACTACGACTGTAAGGCTTATGACTCGAGAATCATTTCACAGTAGCAAATATAATTTTTCCAGTCAACTTGATTTTTTCAAATCGAAAGGAGGTGGCTCATCGGTTTTATGTGAAAGATCATTGTAAGAAAGTCGCAAATTAGTCCATTAAGGTTATAAATTTTTAAAATGGCCTGCTCCTTGATTACGGCAAAATTCAACTTTTTCGATTGTTGCGCGCATCATATCGAATTGCTGTTCCTCAGTAATCTTCTGGAATGCCACCCTTACTTATGGCTTTAGTTCTTCACGAGTAGCTGATGTTGTATTGTAAACCTGATTCTCAATTGTTCCCCAGAGAAAACAATCTATATAGTGGAGTAAGATCTGATGATCTAGAATATGGAAAAGAAATAATACAATTATGTAAAAATATGACAACTCAAGAATGTACCTCGCAGGCCACTGAATAGATCCATGAATGCCAATCCACTTTTCTCGGAAGGTGTCATTCAGATGTTCTCTTACGACTTGAGAATTGTGAGATGGTGCTCCATCTTGTTGAAAATAGATATCCACTTGGTTAGCCAGTGGCAAATTTTCAATTTAATCATTGATTTGATTTCTGAAGAACTGTAGATATCTTTTCGTAATCAGTTGTCCGCCGAAAATTATTGGCCCCAAATGTTTTCCGCCGATAATACCCATCCAGCAATTGAAACCAAATCGCTCTTGAGAATTTCCTTCTTGCATCAGATGTAAATTTGTTTGAGACCAGTACCTTTTATTATTCCTATTGAACATAACCAAGTTGGTGAATCGGGTTTTATCTGATTAAATAATTTTAAATGGAAAACGTACATCTTCTCTGTATTTAGTCAAAAACCAGTCAATCTTCGGTTGTGATCGTTTTCGTAGAGATGTTGATGTAGTTGTTACTTCAATGATCGATAATTATATTTGTGAATAATTCTCCAAACGGATGAATAACTTATATCACACTCAGAAACAATTTGGCGAATTAACGCCGTACAATTCACTTCAACATAGGCCAACACGTCTATTTCTTTTTCTTCATTGACGATGAAGTCATTGGCATTTTCTTCTGGTTCATTTCGCATTTTTCTTCCCAGTTTTGGAAAATAATGCCGAGTGGGATGGCGACGATTAGGGAACCTCCGAGCATAAATTCGAATAAATTTTCAAAAGTGACAGCATCTTCATTAGTCTATTTGTTTAGGTAGTCCTAGCAACAGCTTCAATTGTTTGTCACGAATAACTAGAATAACAGGAGTTAGTGCATAAGTATACCAAATACGTATTATTTGTTATAAGGTATGATCGTTTCTTGCAATTATTCAGAAAAATAGAGAAAATAAAATGAATGTGTAGCATCAAATTATTCGTAAGAGAATGATCTTTCAGAAAAAGCCGACAAGCCACCCGCTTTCCATTTGAAAAAATCAAGTTAACTGAAAAAATGTATATTTGCGACTGTGAAATAATTCTTCAAACAACTGTGAAGTCATAAGCTTCACAGTAAGTTATAAACTTCACAGTCGTAGTTTTCCATGTTACTCAATCAAGAATGAAGTGATATACACGATCCATGGCATTGTAGATCAAAAATTAAAAATTGGAATAAAAATTATTTTATTCCTCAAATATCAACATATGAAGTATTGTTGGATTCAGAAGATCATTCTCGATCGAAGTTAGTAAAAATATATAGGATGTCCCCTTTAAAAATCGAAAGTTGGGGTCATTTCCTGTCAAACCGGAAGTACGGCAGAGCAAGTAAGTATGTTTAAAAATGTAAATTGAAATATAATACACAACCTTCAAATTTCGTTTCTCTATCTCCAATAATAAAAAAGTTATAGGGGTAGCCACCTTAGAGAATCACCCGGTGTTAAGATTAATACTCACCAACTCATATGTTTATATTCTCATTTAAGCTCTGATGATATTTAATGCCGTGGATACTTTTATATATGTTTCAATATAACCAAGCTTCGATTGAGTACATGCTTTCACCAATGTAAGATCTTTTCGCATTTATCTGATATAGAGATATTTTTAGATAATATCAAGCGGTTGTTTTCATTGCGAAGATGTGTTTAATGTGAATATTTGAGTAAGGAGTGGTGACGTAACGTAATTTTTCTCATTGATGCGTATTTTTTATGACGTTAATATGAAGAATTTTGACATACTCAAGATATGCATCATAGCTTGTACATACTTCTTGTGACGTGAGTATGATTCATGCTATTTTATGTTTATTCAACAATAAGGACTCACCACTTCAAAGCAAACGTAGTTTGAGAACGTTATGATGACCATGTCCATCATTTTCAAACCGACAATCAGATGTTTCCTCAATGTATAATTATTGTCGAGTTATCATGTATCATTTTTGTTACTGAAGTGTCAATTGTGCAGGCTACTAAAGTGATTTTCGATCTAAGTGGCAACTTTCACACCCACAGAAATATAACTCCATCTACGTCAAAACGAGGATTTCCTTAATAAGACGCATAACTGCAAATGTTTCCTCCTGGCTGAACGTTTCGCTAATCCGACCTGCAAATATTTCCCCGAGTATCCGGCAACCTGCAACCCTTCTCATTAATTAGTGTAACTCCACCCCGGGGACCACTGAACCACCCTTTCTTAAGGACCTAGCTAAATATTAAGACACCCCGCCAAATACCACCCGCATTTCGTTTCTTCACCTCTGCAGCCCCTAATTTAATACCGCGCCATTATCACTGACAATCTTGGCGTAGATCATAATTAGGAGAAATTTATGTCTCCTGTCTATTGTTTCTCTAGCGAGTGTTAATGGATTCACGGAGGGGGAGGCAAATAATAGGTTTTTTCAATTCACAATAGTGAAAACCAATAAAAGTGTTTCGGATTCGAAATTATTCAGAAACTCTTTCTCTACATACCAGAACTCTAACAATTTTTTCGACTCGCGTTTCACCAACCTTCTGGAAATCGTATTCAAACAACCCTTTATCATGAGATTTTTACAATATACAGTTTACCAAGTGAATTCCTTGATGCACTCATATCAGGAGGATGTAGCGTCATTCTACAGAATGCTTCGTATACTATTGGAGATACTCGTTAGTCCAAACGAGACTGAAACAATCGGAGATGATTTCTTATGTAGAAGTGTATAATTAAAATTCTTATTGCAAAACGCTTTCGACTTTCGTCATCTTCAGTGCTCACTCGTCAGGTAGCAGGAAGTTTCGAGAAGAGAAAACAGTACATTTATAAAACTTGATTTATATTAAAGTTATTCAGCCTAATTACCAACGAAGCACTAGTTGGAGATAGGGGCCATGTGGCTCAGTCAAATTGTGATGTAAAAAGCAATTTGACTATGTTTTCTCTTCTCGATACTTCCTGCTACCTGACGAGTGAGCACTGAAGATGACG
>WOGR01003779.1:0-15477 GCA_015342045.1 Leptinotarsa lineolata | reverse complement strand
GCCCTTGCAATTCCAGCAGCATGATTGTGCCAAGACATATTAGTGTCCATTTTAACACCAAACAAACTTATCGAAGCAGAAAGCGGAATTGTCTGTCCTGACATTATTATATCCGGTTCAGAGACAATCATCTTTTTGGAAAAAACCGTTGCCTGGGTTTTCGTGGCATTGAATTGAACCTGGTTACTTTCACCTCCATTCGAAATTACTTCTAGATCCTCATTAAGATATGCAACCTCCTGCTGCCGGTGAAGATGTGCAACCGCAACCGATTTACTGGTATCAAAATGGAATGACGAGACAAGTGTGCTGTCGTCAGCAAAGCAATATATTGAATTCTTCGTTTTTTCCAATAAGTCGTTGATGTACAATGAAAAGGGGGTTGGAGACAATATGGATCCCTGGAGAACACCAGCGTTGATGGTAAAAATATTTGAGAGATATCCATTGACGGCCACTTGCAGGGAACGTTCTTTCAGGAAACTTGCGAGCCATACACAAAAATGATCCAACAAGCCATAGCATCGAAATCTGGCTAGCAAACCCTCATGCCACACACAGTCAAAGGCCTTAGAAATATCAAGCGCAACAGCTCTTGACTCTCCATGATTCTCCATTGCGTTATTCCAAATATGAGAGACATACTTACACACTTTTTAGAAATTCTGTATTGTAGTTAGAAGTTATAATAAAACATGTGTCATGAGATATGTTCAATTTCCTTTACATTTCAACAGAGAAACGATTCAAAAGTATTGAGTGTTTTTAGTCTGTTTTCGCGACCCACCCAAATCGCTCCCGCGACCTACTAGTGGGTCGCAACCCATACTTTGGAAACCACTGATCTAAACATCTTCATATAGAGTTAGTTACCTTATTAAAATCGATTTGTTCCTTCCTTTCTTTTGAAGATTCCCACTTTTTTTGTATAGAGTTGGAGAAGTAGACCGCCAAAACTTTTCTAAGTGTGCTTTTGTAGGTAATATACGAATAATATCAAAAAAGCATCTCCAAACTGAATTATTTATTTAGGTATTTCTTATATTATTCAAACAATATGAATAATTCAAACCCCTCTTCAATAGGTTTCTGATTTTAAGATTAATCTGTGGAGAATTCACAGATTTCTTTAAATAATTTCATTGATATTTGTAAATATCTATTCATCAGTTCTTCATTTTCTATATGTAGGTATGTACAATCGCGAAACTAACATTTTATACAAATGTTTGATGATTTAATATTTTATAATTATGAACTAGGTTAGACACACAATACACCAAAAATGATTACTTTTTTGTTTATTTCCGCATTGAAAAAGAATTTTTATTTATTCGACAGTGAAACACAAATAGAAAATCATTGGGACCAATATGAAAACGAGTTTACTCCAATAAACCAATCAATCCATTGAACATGTCTTTTCTGGATTCTAATTAAAACGTGAGTAGTTGTCAGCTATACGAGGTCATCCATGACATATTACTGGCGAGTAGAAATAGAAAATATTGCAAATTTAGCAGAACGTGAGGTTGCTAAGTGTCTACAAGTAGAACGAATAGTTTTGCAACTATAGCGGAAACTGGTTGCCATTAGTCACTGCTGTTTTAATCTCGAAATAAATTTACGATGTGGAAAACGCCCGGACAAATGTTAAGTACGTGGTTTTGTTTACTATAATGTCGAAAATGTATCATTTGTTATGGGCAATTTGCGGTTGGAAATAGTAAACTTATTGACTAGGTCCAGAAATCACATATCAAGTGAACAGATGTGTGAAAAAGTTTACAGAACTCTTTATGGGTAGGTATTACTCAGACACGGTTTCTGAATTTACTCTCGAATACTTTTTCACGACGATTAGGAAGAAAGTTCCCCATTTCTGTTTTATTTGGGTATGCTAGTCAAACGTTTTTCGAACGGCTACATAAGAAACACTATTTGTGGGTTATTCCAGTTTTCGAAAAGTTTCATTTCTTTTTTTAAGAATATATACAGCTGAAAAATGAGCACAAACAATAAATTCTCGAACACATGAAAACAACTTACCATAATTAAGTTTATAAAGGAATGGCATATATTTACACGAATAAAAAACGGTAACAGATGAAAAATGTGACAAATTAAAATATGAAGTTGAATAATCCATCATTTCACCTGAGAAAATGGTTTTGAATGTTATTTTGATTCATAAAGTGTTATGAATATAATTCTTAATAGAAATTTAGAAATTGAAAAATTTTTAATTATCAGTTTTGAAAAGTTATTTTTTTGTCAAAGTTAAAATGTATTTATAAATGTTGCACAAAATTTGTATTTCCGATTTTTTTCAAATTATTCTGACATTTACTAGTGTAAACCATTTCAAGAAATAATCTTTTAGTTTCGTTATTTTCTACATGCTCTGCTAAACCACAAGTTATTTTACTCAGTCTGCAGTAACTTTTATGTGAGGTAATTCATCTATAGATAGAAACGTATTTTCTCTATCCAATAAATTTACCCCATTAAATGACAACAATGAGCATAATGAATTTATTAGATATTTCTCAATTCTATATATTCCAAATATAATACCTGAATCAATCAATATTTTGCGAGATATCAAAATTTCTACAAAGTGTTGCAAAACTATTTCTCACCTTTATTCTAAAACTGTAACACTCCTCATGACTAAAGAAAAATCTAATGTGATATACAGTATTCCATGTACATCTTGTTATTGGCTCACATTGGTGAGACTTCTCGTATCCTCTCTTCATGAATTACCTCACATAGAAGTGACTGCAAACTGAGGAGAGTAAAAAAATATTGTGGTTTAGCAGAGCAAGTAATTTTGGAGGGTCACGTTATGAACTATAACAATACCAAAATTATATCTGTAGAGATTAACAAAATCAAAAAATTATTATTTATTGTAATGGTTCACATTAGTAAATGCCAGAATTTATCGGAAATCGAAAATACAAAATTTGAGCAAACCAAAGCAAAATCTCCATTTATTATACTTTCTGCTTCAACTATATCCTTATAATGGAATACAACTTTGTAGTAGAGGATTTATTACATAACACTTGATTTCGTTATCTTGCAGGTCAGTTTTATTTTGCTAATCGCTTTTCTACGAACTCTTTTTCATCAATGTGTTATACAATAAGTACGAACTAAAACATATTTCTTATCGAAAAACAATTGCTCTCAGATATTTTATTTATTATTGTTTTGTCAACAACGTTCTCTATAATAAAAACAATTACTCTTCTGGGAATTATATTCATTATTAATTGTTCCAAGTATCAATTGAAACTGAGACAGAAAAATATAATGCGAAGTACTTTGCCGGTGCAGATTTCACCACTATTTTCTTATCGTGAAAATTAAAATATTTATACGTTATGTTTCAAATATTTTTTTGATTACCAATGCTTCTTGTGGAATGATAAGAGTATTGAATTTCCATTGCATGCAATTGTTTCCAAATTCAGGTGAAAGGAGTAAAGAAAGCGAGCATTTCGGATTCTAGATATAGCAATTTACTGGGGTATTTCCGGTTTTTTTCCAAAATGGATCTGAAAAATCTTTTTTGTACTACCTCAAGAAATTTTCGGAGCTCTGGAAACTCATCCCCAACCGATTATATCATAGCTAATGTGATATTCTACTAAACTTTTATAAACAGTAATTTTTTGATTTCGTCTCATTATACTGGATATACTGACGAATTTATATAGTATGCACCGTAATTTGTTTACGATGTATTTTATATGTAGATCCCATCGAAGGTGGCTGTCTAATACAATGCCAAGATATTTAATCTTTCTCGCAGGTTTAATTACGGCTGTATCGGTTATTTTTATTTCATACTCTGGCAATGAAATATCATAACTGCTGAAAGGTAAATAGAAGGTTGTTTGAAAATTAATGGACAAAAGTCTGGAATCAAACCACATTTTTACTCTTTTCAAATCTTCTTCCACTTTCAGTTTCAAGTGGAACCAGTTATTATCTTCACAGAATAACATCGTGTCATCAGCAAAGCTTATGATTTTAGAGTGAGTATCCAGTGGAAAAAAGTTGTTCAAGTAACAAAATATACAATAAAACAATTCCGATTCTTAAAAAAATTACCTAAACCTTGAAGTAACCGTTATTCTCAACCTAATAAAATTATAATAAAGTAATGAAAACAAAAAAACTCTATTCACTTAATAATTCAATCCTTGCAAAACTATACTTAATTAATTAAAACTATACCCTATTCTATTTATATCAACAATGAAAACAATTATAATTTACGACTGAAATTAAAATAAAAATAATTAATATTTTTACTTTAAAAATACAGTAACTAAAAAAACATGCCAACTGCACTAAGTAATGAAAAGCTTCGAAAATTGAATAATATTAGCTATGAAGAAAGTTTGCGAGAGTAACACAACCGTCAACGAATTCTGCCGTCACGCGTCTGCTTGCGCTCGGGTCGCGTTCTTGGCGATGGCGCTTCATTGCTTAGACCACCTCTCTACCCCCGAGCATCATCCCCTGTCGTCTTACAGTAGACGCGACGCGTAATGGCTTACTGCGTTGTGTCAAGTTAATCTTATCGTGATAACTTTCAAACGATTCGTCCTAATTACTTAGTGTAAAACACAAAGTAAATCTATATTCAATACTTGAAACGAAACATAAGTACATACATACATTTATCCATCCTCACATTTAAAATATTACATAGTAAGATTTCACAACAGGGAAAATCTGGTTTTGTGTTCTTATTTGTTAGTGGTTTCCGGCCTGAGGTACAATTAGGATACTCGATTCCGACTTCATAATCAGTCTTGCGAAAGACAATAGTATTAGCTGGACGGACAATACTCGGTAACAACCCCTGTGTGTCCAGTGACTACGCAACAGCTAATAAACGCAATCTACCCTACGGCCGAATCATGTGACCGACAGACCAAACACTCTGTATACGGTTATTATCACATATGGATTGCATAGTAATTTGCTCATTAATCGGGTTAAGGCAGAGGCGCGTATCTGAGGGGAATAGAAGGCTTCCAAAAACGTATGCTTCATGGTAGAATAAAATGAGTGTAAATATTCGAAATAATCGTCTCTCCCAAATTATCTACACAGTAGAATCTGATATTCCTCGGCGAATGCCACCCGGCTGGTTCAGAGTAGATTTTCAGATTTATATTTCTCAAAAAGGAATGTTTGATTAGAGCAGAAATTTATTTATTCAAACTGTTAAGATTATTTCCAGGTGACGACAACTTAGTTAATGAAACACGCATCAAGAAAACTATCACACTTTTGGTTTTTGGGACAAGTGTTACTGCATATTGAAGAACATATTGTTTAGGAAAATGAGAAAACTAGTGGTCGTTGTAAACCATGATAATGGTATAAAATCTATAAACACGATATGATCCTTTGAGCCAGATGTAATCAGCTTCATAAAAATAAGTTTGATTCGTGCATATTCTTGTGAATCCTGCCTCCATGCTGTTTGTTGTTCCCTGCCGAAAGTGGAATCCTAGGGAACATACAGGTGTATTCGTTCCTTTTTTATATACTTATTCTTTCACTGCATCCTTTCTTCAATAAGTGCTGATTGAGGGGTTGAAACTCTTGCATAATACATTTGGCAATAATTAAAGAATGTAGAAAAACTGCCTATCTAAACATTGATAAAATACCATCAAAAATTTTTAAATACCTTTCTTTCCCTTCCTGGGACATATGACTCCGGAGAGAGAACGCCAAAGTAACCCCAGCTAGGCTGGTCAAGGAAAAAGCTTTCCTTGCCTATGTTGACGATGTTACAGACCGGTTTGGGATACACCTCAAACACGTCCTAGACGCATGTTTGAAACATGTATACTTCCCATCGGCCTGGAAACAGGCAAATACTATCCTGATTCCCAAACCTCAAAAAAACCTCACCAAACCCAACTCCTATAGACCCATCAGTCTCCTCATTGTTTTCGGAAAACTTCTAGAAAGACAAATAACTAACAAATTAAATAACTTCATTAATGACAACAACATCATCTCTCCACACCAACATGGCTACAGACTCGAACACTCCATTCAAACGCACTAGAAGTAAATACACACATTACCCAAAACATTAATTTTTCCTTCGGTACTGTCGCTATCCTCCTAGACATCGAAAAAGCATTCGACAAGGTCTGGCACGCGGGACTGATCTGGAAACTTCCGACTTCCTCCACATTTCATCAGATTAGTAGCCACCTATCTTGCCAACCGACAAATCTGCGTCAAAGTTGGTGGAGCCCCCTCCTCTCACCCCCAAAGCCAGAGTCCCCCAGGGCTCAGTCCTAGCAACTCCTCTATTCCTATTCTATGTGTAACACTCTCTCTCTCCACTCAAAAAATCCTACAATATGCGGATGACACAATCCTTTACTCCTCCGCCACCAGCACCCGTATCCTACAAACACAATCCTAAACAATGATAAACCACTTTGAGCACTGGTGCAATAAGTGGCGCATCAAAATAAACCCCCTTAAAATCCAAACCACCCTATTCAGACACCATAATACCACTACCCGCCCCAAACTGAATGCTAATAACTTGAACCTCAGACTGTTGGGAGAGAACCTCCACCTCCAAGACTTGATGATGTCTTGGTGGTTACTTTCACGAGTACCCTCAACTGGGAGACTGACCTTAGAGAAACCCCGGACAGAGACCAGAGAAGGGCTGATCTCCAAAAAGCGCTGAGAGGCAAGCTTGATAGATGCGACAGTAAGGCTCTCTTACACACTTACAAAATGTTTATAAGACCGATCGTGGACCATAAAGCCACGATCTACTACAACATCTCCCAGAGACAAATCCTCCGCATACTAAGAACCGAGAGAAGAATCCTAAGAAATATGCATAACCTCCCATACCGATATCCCTCCCAAGATTTATATAACCGAATAGATATCACCCCAATCAACTTGAGATTTCAGGAACTCCAATGCCGATATGCATCGAGAACCATGAGAAGCCATCGGCACCCTGACCACCTCTGGAGACCCCGCGGAGGCGTCAAAAGGATACCACAGAAAAAAGTCCCGTTTTCCCCAGCCAGACTCCTGGGATTAGTGGAAGACCCTACGGAGCAGATCCAGAACTTCCCAAAGGAATATCCATTGGCTATCAGGAAAACCAAGGAAAAACATAGAAACACTAACACAGATGAGATTAGATAAATGTTATCTAAAGGCACAAGCCTATAGGAGGGCCCTACCTTATACATAAATGTGCATTGTAAATCACTAATACAACCCAAAAAATTAATAAAAACTTGATCAGCAGCAGCGCGAGCACCAACTCGGGAACTGCGCACATTGCACATCGTCTTTAATAATGTCTGTAGTAGTAGACAGGTTAGTAACAGGTAGTAACATGTTAGGTTTCAAATCAGTTATTTTTACGAGGCTTATAATTGTTTGCATGTGAATAGAATAAGATCTGATGTACAACATAGGCAAAGAAAAAACAGAAGGCTTCCGATGAAGACTATGACTAGTCCACGTATATCCATTATTGATGATCCTCGTCTAATAAGATGAAGTCATCTTTATCTCCCGAAAATGCCACCGCGGCTGATGAAATGCGTGTTGAAAAGAGTGCTGCAGTTCTGGTGTTCGGGAACAGTTTTTTTTCATTTGTTTTACGCCGAATAATCCACTTCTATCTCTTAATGCGGATTATATTTATGTAAATACCTAGACCCGCAGGATTATCCGTATAAAGTATTGATATTATATAGGTTATCTAGAATGATACCCATATTCCTCATACGTAGCCGAAGCGGCGGTGCAAGGTAAAGAAAGTAACCTATCGCCACTTTCAGGTTTTGTAAATTGATAACAATTTAACGATGCTACCTGAGCGAAGTCGGGGCGGTACGCTAGTTGCATTTAATTTCTTGTTCAGGAAAAATCCCCATTATTCTTTTATCGACTAGTTATACATTCGTATAGTTGCATAATCAAAAACAAATTTGAACATTTTCGATACAATAATTGACATCCCCATCGGTAATATCGTTGGCCTACGCCATCGTCTTTCATACGTACGTATCTAACAGTTTATGCATTGCAAGCTTTGTCGTCGTGTACGTTCGCATTCGCAGGTAATGAGCTTTTGGTCTGTTTGAGCTTTTCATGTGGGCAATGGTTATTTTGTTAATTGGTTTTGGGCATTCTGTGTGCGCGACCCCAGACATTCGCTCGTCAAATGCGATCGCTGTTGACACTAACTGATGGACATTTTTTTATGTTCATTAGCCTAATGAATATGGTTAACCGATATGCGTGCTCCAATGAACGCTGCACTGATAATGGAAGCTCGATGGAGTCGGGAATCGGGAAAGAGGAATCAGATCGAGGGGATGATAGGAGGGTGCATTGCGGCTTACAATGTACCCATCCACTTTTGGTGTCAAACAGTACTTGAAAACTCGTATCAAAATTCGTATCGTAACAAAAAGTACATATATAATTATAATAATATTTATTTATACAATAAAAATGCAAGACAATGCAATACAGAAATGAGGCTTCAAGTGTAACTATACAAGAAAAAATACTGGTATGAACAAAATGGTATATGTATTCACAAAAATATATAACAAATATAAATAAATATAGTGGATAGTGTGTGTCTGTGAACATAGAACAGTTTTTGTGGAAGCTAAATTTGTTTGACATAATTTCACAGCAATGGATCGTGAGTGCCCAATAACTACTGATATGGTGGAAGCAACCCGATCACTAGACTATTCGAGGGTTTCGAAAACACAAGGAGCACCGATTACGACAATACAATGTACAGTTCCAATTTATATGGCGGTGTGTCGGACGACAAAGATGAGAAACTTCTATAAACGGGTGGAAACATTGAAAATTCAGAAGTTATGCAAAAGACAGAAGATTCTGAAAGATTACCGAACATAAACAGACAATGTACAGTCCAAGATTCATTTTGCGATATATCCAACGACGAGAATGAAAAACTTCCAGGAACACAAGGAGCATCAAGAACAACGGCGCAATGTATAACCCAAAATTCATTTAGCGATGTGTCCAATGATGACAATAAAGAAATTCTAGAACCGAATTCGTGGAAAAAGCAGAAGCTTCTCAAGAATTATCAAATTATGGAAACAAGAATGAGGTGATCCCTTTGAAGCCTCGTGCAGCTCAACGTGAATCAGGAATCAATAATCCTTTGATGTCACGAAACAAGAATCTTTGCTGAAAGTTGCCATTAGCACCGAAACCCTGTCTTGAACCTCATTTCAGAAAGTATACGCATACTAGGTTAGGTTAGGTCAGAAGTGAGTGGGTCTATTCGACCCTCCACCGCAACCCATAAGAGTTTATTGTGGCTCACACCCATTCAAACTCGGTCAGATGGCAAGAGTGTGGTTCTACCAAACTCTGAAAACCTGATTCGGTCCACGGTGAGGCAGGCACAAAGTATATGCTCTGCTGTTCCATCATATCCCAAACAAAGGCGACACACACTGTCTTCTGACAGTCCAAGTCTCTTCATATGATGATTTAGACGACAGTGACCTGTAAGGAGGCCTGTTAGACATCATAGCCCATCCCTACTAGTTTCAAGCTTCGAAGGGTGAATGAACGCCTTGGAGTGAGCCAATCCTAGAAGATTTTGCCAGAAGTCTTTGAAAATTCTTGCCATCTAGGTGTTCAATGTTTGTTTGGCAAAGCCTAAAGCGATACCAATGACAGGTTCTGGTCCGATGAAGCTACTTGCAGCACCCTCCTTTGCAAGAGAATCAGCAGCCTCGTTGCCTTCCAGACCAGTGTGGCCAGGGATTTAGACCAGAGACAATTTAAGTCTTGCTATTGAAGAGAGTCATTTTTGGCAATTTGCCACCAATTTAGACGTTGCTAGGTAGAAGCTAAGAGCTTCCAACGCCGCTTGACTGTCCGAGAAAATTGGATTCTACCAATCTCTCCGCACACAATTCAATAGCAAAGATTTCCGCTTGGAATACAGTCGCATATGTCCCTAGGCAGGTTGATATCTCTGTCCTGGGTCTGCAACTGAAAACACCTACACCAGAGCCTGAAGGTGTTTTTTATCCATCTGTGAACCAACAACTATCTGTTCTTAATGTTTCCTTCTCCCGGAGGATCCAGTGCTCTCTTCTCGGGAAAAGTACTTTATAAGGCAGTTCGTAGTTGACAGTTGGAGGCATGAAGTCAGAGGTCAATCCTAGAATGCTGGCTGACACTAGTCAGCCAGCAGTCTAGTGCTTTGTGCAATTGGCGATGTGCACAAGTTAGTATGCAGAAAGATGTGGAGAGGTGGTAGAAGGATCTTCATGGCTGCTGATGGTGTGGAACTGATAGCACTACAGGTAGTCAGACAAGCCTGTCTCTGTATGCCAGAGAGCGTCGCCTTTGCCGTTTTCTGTAAAGCTTTCGGCCACCATGCAATTTCTTCATAAGTGATCATTGGTCTGACAATCATCACATATATCTAATGGATTTGTTTGAGACCTAAACTCCAAATTTCACCACAAATCCTTCGACATGTCTATAAGGACAATTTGGGGGGTTCCAGGTGAGTTTTTTATCGAGGGCAATGCCAAGATATTTCACCTACGTTACAAATGGAATGACCTCACCATTGAGAAAAAGGAAGTCTACAACGAATCGTCTTTCTTAAACGTATTGGTAAAGAGGGCTGACACTAAGTGGGAAACATCTGTATACCAAAAACCCACTCACACGGGACAGTATCTGAACCACGAAATCAACCACCATCGATCGACTAGAAGAGGAATCATCAAGACTCTAGAAGACCGTGCTTTCGGGCTCTATTATACGAAGGAAGGTCTGGAGAAAAAACTAGGCATCATCAAAAATTATCTTCAACAAAATGGGTACTCCAAAGCGATGGTGAAACAGACTCTGGCTGAAAGACAGCAAGAACCTCGCAAGGAAGAGAAGCCGCCGCAACCAGTGCTTGTACTTCTCTACATCAGAGGATTATCGGAATGGATTAGAAGGTTCGAGTCTAAGTATAACATCAGAACCTGCTTCAGATCCGGGAACACTATCCGTAGCAGCCTTACGAAAACCAGGCCTCCAAACGAGGACTGCGATTCCAAGAATTCCATTTACCCGGATACCCTGTGAGTGCTGAAAATCCTATATCGGTGAAACTAAGAGGTCATTCAAAGTCCGCATTGCGGCACAAAAAACACAGCTAGGGGAAACCAGCAAATCAGGAGAAGCAGAGCATGTTTGGACTCATCAGCATAACATCCAGTGGTCCCAAGTTGAGATCATACACACTGATTTAGGAGGAAATTCAAAGAAGCCGCATATATGCTTTCCAACAACGTATTCAGCCAAGCCAGCGTAGAGATACGCAACATATGGAAACAACCCATAATCAAGGAAAAAATGGCCAACTCCCGCCAAACGGTCATCTCCCGCTGAACCGGTGAAGCGGAGAGAGGGAAGAGGAGATAAGTGAAAGTACTCAAATGACCTATAAATAGTCATCTCTCGGAGGAATTAGTCCATTCATCATCCGACGACGATTGTTGATACTAACAATTGAAACGTCGTGAACTAACGTGGCTTGAAATCGCCTAATTTTGAATTTCATTTATTTCTTTTTTGTTTTATTTGTTCAATATTTTTCTTGTATTTTATTTCACTGTTAATTTCATTTCAGGGGTTTTTTTTCTTAATATATTTGTTATTTTCAGATATTCTTTTAATATACAATTGTATTGGTTATTTCGGGGATTTCAAATCATTTCATACAATATTAGACAATGGAAGTCCGAACTGATGAAAAACAAAATTATCTGCACAGCATTGCACTTGTGCAGAGCCAGGGCAGATCGCTAGTACGAGTATACTCTTCATAAACCAGTCGGCGATGTTCACTACGTTTCAGATATTTGAAACGCACGTGCCCATTATTTGACAATCCTTGTCAATCACATTCACCCTTCCCACGTAAGTGAGGATTTCATCAAGGATATCATTTCTGTCCTTAATCGCAATCAGCAGACAGTTTCAATGGAATAATTTCATCAGAATCCAGTTGAGTTAATCAGGGAGCAAACTCCGGGCTCCAGGCTCGTGGACTCTCCAGGGAGTTTTCGTAGCCTTTCTGCCTTCCACCTGCCCTTGTCTCAAATCAATTTATCGGTTAGGCGCAAGGGTTCGTTTCATGCTTGTCAATTTTAGAGGACGTCCTTGAGAAAAGCTTTCTGAAACGGAAGGTTTTATTTGAAACTAATTAGCAATTATCTGAAAAAGAACACTTATACAGTCTCAAGCTCAGTTGTGGAAGTGAGTTTCAATTAGTGTCAAGGAAGGGATGTTTCAGGTTATGTACAGTGTGTTTTGTTAAGAAAGGTGTTTTTTTCCTGAATCCATGATTTGATGTTTGTTCTTAATATTTCGTGAAGAAATGGTGCATTACAGATCGTTATAAAGTTGCTTTTGGACGTTTGATTGTAACGTGACAACTGAGTAACAAGTGGTTCTACCGGGTGATTCTCGTAAGTGGCTCACCCATATAACTTTTTTATTATTAAAGATAGAAAAAAGAAATTTGCAGATTGTGTATTATAGTTCAATTTACATTTTTGACGTATTTACTTTATTGCCGAACTTCCGGTTTGACCGGAAATGACCCCAACTTTCGATTTTTGAAAGGGCTAAGAATGACATACTAAATATAACAATACTTCACTTGCCAATATTTGACAAATAAAATCATACAAAATAAATAGTCCTAATGAAAATAGAAGTACATTGGTAAATAAATACAGAACACCAAAAAAAAAAGGTTACCCTTGAGCATGGGAGTGGCGTATAATTACAATATACCTTTAAGTATAATGTTACAATATTGGTGGCATGTAATATTATATATGCATATTGTATGTATAATGTAATATTATGTATGTATATTAATAGTAATCAGCCTAATTTAATTTTTTACAAGGCATTACTCTAGGGTTATTCAAGTTCAAACTAGATGTTCGCAAGCTTCAATGAGGATTATGACGAAAATATTGCAATACTCGCACACCATTTCTATTCTCACGATGTGGATTGTTTATGTTTTTGAGCATATGCCTAGATACACAACCTGTTTCGTTAAAAATAGAATTTATACGGTTCACCGTATTGCTGCTCACTGTTATGAAATTCTCTGGCAGCTTCTCTAGCCAAAAGAGCATCATCTCCAAAAAGGCGCACAAGTTCAATTTTATCTCGCAAGCTTAGTTTTCCCATGATAAATCACTAATTCTCACCGCTTTACAAAATATTTTTCTTACTAATTGGGCATAATCTGACGTTACTATTTCAATAAAGTTTTCGATAGCAGCAATACTAATCAACAATGCCAAATGAAACGAGCGCGATTTTGCAAATTCGCACGGTGTTTCATGGCCAAATCACCAAGATTTAAAAACAATTAAGGAGGTGTGCAGTTAACTTTCTATCATAATACAATGTGAATGTTGATTCAACCACAGAATTATCAATATTGAATATTTTTTCATGAAATTCAGTATACCCCCATTTGAGAAGGTGCCCAGTTACATGATGATTTTAATTTTTTTCTAAAGAATCGCTAATACGAATCGAATTCAAAAAAATATTAGCAGCATGCCTTGGTATTTGTAGAAAGTAAATAATATTTGGTCCCAAAGTACAGTTTTTTAAGCTCTACAATTCAAAATGAAGTTCTTTGAGATAGGACAAAAGCTGCAAATTTCAGGGAGGTGTCCTGCTGAAGGTGTCCCGCTGTATTTTGATGACTAGAACACCGAAAAGAAATTTTTCCAGAAAAAAATCACATCTACAGAACATTAATCTAAAAACAAGCACTGCTCCCAAACACCAGAACTGCAATACTCTTCTCGACTAATTGAATTGTAAGGCATAGAAAGGTTTGGGGAGTTTTAGAAGTTCAATACCCCTCGAAAATGTTCATGGGCTGAACAGATTTCGTAGTTTTATATGAAAAAAAGTTACAATAAGAAAACCATGGATTCGTTTTCATTACAAAATGTTGAACAGTTCATGAAATATTAGAAAAAATTATTTTCCATTTTGCACTTTCCAAGAGCTATAACTTTTTTGTGTGCTAATTTGCATTAGGGTGAGTTATATACAATCTAGTTATTTTTGACCTCAGAATCTGTGGTTCAATTAATGACCTACCTTTTGTTACACCCTGTATACAATCAATTTTTATCAGCATGTTTATTGTATTATAATCCAAATCATAACGAATAAAACTAACACCTAGATGATTAACGTTGTTATGAGACCGGCAACTTTAACACAAAGCTCCTTCATACCCTTTGCTGCGATGTAATAACACTTTCTTCTGATTATTTTCATTAAGGTTAGTAATGGCTTGTTCAATGTTCGATGAGAAGTTCTAACGCTCAAACTGGTTTATTTTATAAATATTCATGTCTTATCTGAACTGATGCAGAAACTTTTAACACGAGTAAATCTCGTTATATTATAAGTGTATTATCAATTTAGATTTGAGGTTTCCGGTGCCAATCTTTTGCAGGTGGTTATTTTTTGTGTCAGTTAATAATATATTTACATGGCTGAAAGCCAGATGATTTGATTTTTTACCGGTGAGACATATTTACTCCACCGGTAGATATACAGGGCGTTCCAATGAAAACTTAACCTTTCCTGTAAGTCAGAAACAAACATGTAATCGGATTGGGAGAATCTTAAAGAAACACGACGTAAAACCAATATTTAGGCTAACAAAAACTATCAGACAAAGTCTTAGGTCAGCTAAGGACCGCGGAGGATCGTTAGCAACACCCGGAGTATATTGGATTCCTGGTAGCTCCGGGTCGGTCTACATTGGAACCACGAAAAGAAGTGCAGGTACCAGGCTCTTTGAACACAAGAGAAATTGTCGACTTGGACAAACCGACAAATCAGATGTAGCCGAACAAGCTCTCAACAAAGAAGGCTCTTACATTCGAAGATACAGTAATACTCGACAAAACTCAAAATTAAGATCAAGACTATATAGAGAGGAAATAGAAATTCAAAACTGTAAAAACGATAATTGCAATGTGAATCTCCCATACAAATGAATGGTATTGAAAAGGAGTCAGGAATCACACGTTAAAAGGTAAGACCTCGTTAATCCTTAGCTTTGTAACGTTCCGTTTTTCCATTAGTAATTTCACATTTTTTGTGACACAATCTGAACACAAAATAAATCTTTTCATTTTCAATCTCAAATTGTGAACTATAACCATTATTTTAATTCTTATTTTTATTTTCACAGATCTGGGATTCTTCTGAACAGTCTTCGGTAGCGCTACCCAGCAAAAATAAATCAGGATATTGACACTTAAAAGCCATATTAGTTGTTTT
>WOGR01003778.1:0-15479 GCA_015342045.1 Leptinotarsa lineolata | reverse complement strand
AATTATTCTCCAACTCAGGAACATATAGTACTTCTTTGAATTCAAAGGTTCTAACACCTCCATCAACTTCAGACTTTATAGTTATATCACCCTTCCCTTTTATTGCATTTGCTGTCCATTTGCTACTGTTATTTTATCAGATTTTACATTTTCAAAATTAACAAAACAGCTTAAATCATTAGACATGTGGCTTGTAGCTCCTGAATCAATATACCATTCATTTTTGGAATATTCTTGATCTTTGGTCAAGTTGAGACAGAATTCAGAATCAGACTCACCTTCTTCAACAGCTGTTTTTACCTGATCTCTGTTCTTTAGGTCCTTCTTGTAGAAATAACATTCACTTTTCAAATGTCTTTTACGGTGGCAGTGGTTACATTTCCTTGTTTCCTTTTTGAACCTTGATCCTTGATTCCTTTTCGATTTAAATCCTTTCATTGCAATTTCACCAGTTACATTTTCCTCCTTTCTGATTGCCTCGTCTAACAATTTTCCTTTAACATACTCCAAAGTTAGGTCATCAGGTCGGGCATCCAGTGCTGTCACTAGAGTCGAATAACTATCTGGCAAGCCTCCCAACAACAGTGCGGCAACATGAAAATCTTTGATGGTTTCACCAACACCACTTAATTTTTCCACCAACTCCAAAACTTCCTTTATATATTCAGACATGGACTTTTCCCCAAGCTTTGATTGATATAATTACCTCAACAGGTATAGTTTATTGCTCAAGTTGCTTCTTTCATGTACTTTTTGTAGTTCATTCCACATCTTGGCATGCTCACATTTACAAATATGAACTATTTGGTTGTCTTCAATGCCCAATGAGATGGTGGCTTGTGCTTTTGCGTCTTTACGCTTCCATTCCTCCGTGAGTGAATCGGGGATTGAATCTTCTATTACTGACCAGTTATCTTCCTTTATCAAAATCATTCTTACACTGAACTTCCAATTTTGGTAGTTAACGTTGTTTAACCTCGCGAAGGTAAATTTTACTCCTTAAGAATCCATGATTTTGTTTTTATTGCGTTTTTTCACACTTGTGTCAAAGCACGCCTTCAATAATTCTAGAACTTGCCTTGCTTCACCGTTTAATTTCATATCCTGTGTTCTGGGTCCTGGGCCCATAACCTGTTGTTGATATAATTAAAATAAACTTTCATGTCCTGAATAATTCTTTTTATTTTGTAATAATTGTTAGCAACTTATAATAAAACTTGTCATCCGTCATTACAACCATACTTCACCTTACTACCATTAATTTGACATAAAAATATAACAGAAATCCATGGAACAGTAAATAAAAGCATGGAACAACAATTATGTGGTACGATACTTTTATTTGAAAGGCCTCAGCCCAACCAATATAAAAGCTGAACTGGATTCTACTTTGAGTGAGTCTTCTCCTTCGTTCACAACAGTAAAATATTGGGTAGTAGAGTTTAAACGAGGTCGTACGAGCATGCAGTGGTCGACCAAATGAGGTAGCCACTCCAGTAACGGTGAAGAAAATCCACAAAGTGGTACTGAATGATCGTCGACTGAAAGTACACGAGTTAGAAGTCTTAGTAGGCATTTCAAAAAGTGTTCGAAAAGTCTGATTCTTTGGTATAGCAGCAGATATCATCATGTTTGTTTCGCGCACTTTGAGCCTTCAGGTACATTATTTTCATACTATTCTTGCAGAGTTCTCCAATTAGCAGTTTTTTAGGTCCTCCTCTAGTGTGATTTTGTTCACTTTGCTGCTTTCGTTGTTCGATGTTTCCATTAAAATACCATACAAACTTCTAGTTGTTTTCATTTTTGAATTTCCTTGCCAGCATGAGTATGTATTGGTTGCATTTGGTTAGATCATGGTTTACATATATCTCATTGTTGTTGTTCCCAAGTCTCATGTTCCGCAGCGTTAGTTTTATTTCTTTCTTAGCTTTCATGAAAGTATACTCTCTGCTTTCAAAACATACTTTTATTGTTCCTGCTTCATTGGGACCTCTTCCGAGGCGATAACATCTTGCACCTTGTATATCAATATTCAATGTTTGGCTGATTGTACGGAACACAGTTGCTAGGTTTTCATTGGTGTTGCTTGGTATACCACTTATTACGATATTATTTTTGAGATCCTTTTGTTCATTTTTGTTATTTTCTTCATCTAACTGGGATTTTAGGTCGTCAATATCCCTCCTCAATTCATCGTTAACCTTCAGTTGTTCTTCATACTTCTTCAACAGTTCAGCCTGTCTGTGATCCATGAGTTGAAGCTTTTCCATAATATCATTTGTAGAGGTTTCTTTGGTTTTGTTAGCAATTTCAGTTTTGTTTTCGTTATCCATGACGTCACTTTTACAGGATTCGCAAAACCAGCGATCGCCTTTGGGATTTTTAATTTCCTTTTCGTAATATTTCAGCTTTGCCTTGTTCATGTTAATGCGCTCACAATGCAACCATTTTGTACATTTGTTGCATTGGATAGCAAATGTATTATTGCACGATTTAATACAGATCAGACACTTGGCCGCATCTTAATTCATTAACTATCCTAAAAAAGGTAAAACTATCAACGGCAAGTATTAAGCGAATTTATTGCAACGTTTGAGTGAAGCAATCAAGCAAAAACGGCCGCAGTTGGCTAAGGAAAAAGTGTTGTTTCATCAGGACAATACACCAGCTCACAAATCCATTGTCGCAAAGACCAAAATTAACGAAATAAAGTTTGAATTGCTACCTCATGCACCCTATTCGCCAAATTTTGCCCCTGTTCCCAAACTTGAAAAAATGACTCAAGTGGTCAAAGATTTTCCAACGATGAAGAAGTGATATTTCTTTGTTGGGCAGGGACCACCTTTGTACGTTCACGAATCTTATGTATAATATGTAACTATTGAATATAAATCACATCGTCCGAATTTCTCGTACTGGATTCGTGCTTAAAGTACCATGAGTTTGAGAAAAGTTGTTAAATATTTAAATTCTGTTTGTGAGGAGATAAATGAAAATTATTGGTGGAGAGAAAATAAATTGCAAATATTTCGGTAAGATGTCTATACACTGGTGGTTGCTGGGAGTGTTATTTCAGAAGTTCTTGTAGGCCAACTGTATACTAGTTCTGACGTGCCAATAAGTAATATTTCTATTTATTTGAGTCATTAATTGTTTTTTGATACATGATGTTGCAATAATATTATTTTTTCGTAGAAACAAATAACTGAGGTTACTGCTTAAGTTGTTTTGGCGTTCTTTGACATAAAAAGATTGTGTCAAATTTGAAAAGTTATCGTTACTGAAAGTCGTTCAAAATTATATTCACATAAAAATAGTTTGTTTACAAACGCAAACTGACTTGATGATGAACAAACACCCTTCTTATTGATTCGCAAAAGTTATTCAAAGAAATCTGAGTGCAACCAAGTGCAAAGATAGACAACACCTGGTTGACGAAAACAACAGACACATGAGTGGGTGGCAAACTGCGCAAACATGTTTATTTTATTGACCTCATTAGCATGGTGCCGCCAAGTGCAAAGATGGGTATCACCTGGATGTCACGAAGGCAGCTATAGGTCTACCTACGTGGTCTTATTAGTTTCCTGAGAATGCCAAGTATTCTAACAGAAACCACAGATGCACAGTTGGCTCCTGTGGGTGACTCCGTACGTTTGTGTTATTTCTTGTTTTGGGCAATCTGGTATTGCTCATCTTTGCACTTGGCTATCTGTTTTGTCGCACATATACAAAATCCGAGAATCTGGGAAATCTCAGAGAAACCATTGAGAAATATAGAAATGGACTACTGATAATTACCCATAACATTGTATATATAAACATATTTACTATTTTATTTACTCCTGATGGAGAGTAACTAGATTAGAAGTAAATATCGAGTGCTTCACTACGTAGTATAAAACAAAGTCGCTTTCCGCTGTCTGTCCTTATGTATGCTTAGATCTTAAAAACTAAGCAACGGATATTCATAGGGGTTCTTTCAATAAAGTGATTCAAGAGGAAGGGTTATATGTATATAACATGTTCGCTAGTTTGGTTATAAACTTACGATTTGTTAACCATTTATCTGTAATTGAGAATTTTTCAATTAGTAACCATTATGTTATTAAATTGGAGTCAAACTTTTACTAAAGAGAATATAAAGGGTGTAGTGTAGAAACTGAGGAGTCAATAAGATGTGGATGGTGAAGATGAGGATTTTGCAACGAATAATTTTTATATAATTGAAGTAAGTGTGAATACTGATAACTCAATGGTATGATAATGATAAATCCTCATTTTTCAGTTGAAAAGCCTTATGTATAAATGCATAAAAGCAGTAACTGACAAAAAGTCAAAATATGAACATGAAAGCTAAATATATTTAAATATATAACAAAAAACTTGAAACGGTAGATGAAACAAAAAATAAACACAAAAACACGTTTGAAAAACATCAAAAGTCTCGTATAACAAATGACATGAATGTCATTGATTAAAGCAAATAAAAACGGATTGCAGAGTCAAGACCACACCACTATAAATGAATTTGTCATAATTTCATTTATTATATTATGTCATTTAATATTTGGAGATTTTTTGAAAGTCATCAAGACAGTTGAAAACCCTGCATCCCAAATATGAATGACTCTTTTGATAAAGGGTAGTTCTATACACATCTTATAGCATACTGACCTATTAAATACCAGAGTATCTATAAGCAACTGGTTTCAAGTGTAATATTATCACATCTAACATCAATATTGTTATATTCAGGTCATACCGATTTCAAAAAATCTATTTTCTATTCAGATTTCTTGAATGCCTTAATTATTCAAATTGGAAAAATAGGTAAAACTAGAGTTGAAGTGTAATATACTATTTGGATGATTGTAGTAGTGTAATTTTGAATTAAACTGGGACTTCCATTTCACTTACAGGTAATAATTAGTCCACCTTATCAATTGGAAAACATACGAGGGAATACAACCAGCAAAGAATACGGATATATTAGGAAAGTGGTATGTAAGAATCAGTCAGCTACATTATTTTACTTGAAGTGAGGATCCATGTACATAACAAACAATTTTTTTATATTGCTAGAAATTAAAGTAGTTCAGTAGTTAGTTTTTTCAGAAATAGTATAGACATCTGGTTTCATCACTCAGTTTCATAGAAAATTTTCTGTATGCTTTGTAACCTCCATTTAATAATGGAGGGTACATATTCTAATGAATGTGGTGAAATTTTCAGTAGAAAAACAGTCCTTATCTTTGATCCACATTCATTTAGAGTATGTTCACCAATAACTTTGCATTTTGATCATAACACTAACTGTTGTTTCATGTGAAGGGTACTCCACTCTTTCAGTAATTTAATTGTCATCAAAGCCGTAGTTAGTTTATTCAAGTTCTTGATCCTTAGATAAACATTTCAAACAGAAGTTTTCAAGTTTATGGCTTATGGGTACAATTCCAAAAAATTCTACAAGTGTAAGATCATCTCTATATCTAGAGAAATCAATATTCTACAGAATTTAAAAAGTAACTGGAATGTTTGACATTAGCACAATATCAATATCTACAATGTAACCCATTGAAAATGGAAAGAACTTTATAAAATATATATTCTTCAAGTGATTAGATTGATGGAGATAGACGTTGTAAAAGTATTTCCCTACCAATGCAATTTTAGAACTTTCATCAAAATCTTGAGTACTGCACTTGGTTCAGCAGGTTTTCGATTATCTCTGTCCAGAAATTCATCCAAGTCTGTTGTAAGTAAAGACTTACAAAATGACATATTTCTCATACTTTCTTCACTTATAACTTTTATTTTTGATGAAATTCTGTACAGTGACTTGTTCAAACAAGTGAAGTAGTCAGAATTTTTACGAAAATTCTAAAATTGAATTCGTGGAATGATAAAATGGCAAGTTTTTCAAATTTTATTCACTTATAAATTTTTCAGTGGCGAATGCATTTCGACAAAACTTTGACATAACTATTTTGAAACTACGTGAGTTCTGTGATTTGGTCATATTGTTTATAAAAAAATCGATTTTAAACGTTGAAAAATAATCAAAGTTGGCCCTGAAAAAGACTAATTCATGAAATTTGGTGTTCTAGTAGACGTCTTAAATGTCTACCTATTGAAAAAAGATAATTCCAGTTGGTCATAAGAGCGCTTCCATTTCAAATGGGTCACACTGTATTATTAACAAACAAATTTTTCACTTTAGGATTAAAGCCTAAAGATAGTACTAGTTGATTTTGTATTCTCTAATCGTGACTCAAGTCATAAAAGCGTATGTTCTCATAGTAATGAATCAATTCATTGATATTACATATATTAGACCTAATGAGTCGTAGTATCTAATGTAACATACATTGCATCCAAGATTATCTCAAGGTATTAAATATTCCACTAGTTACATAACTATCTGAATCTTTTAATTCTAATTAGCTACTACTCTTTTTTAGACTATTTTTACTGCATGTTTCATGTATCCTGGTGTTTCAGATGCACATTCCAGTGAAAATAGTTTCTTGAATTTATAGTAGGTAAATAAGTCATGGTAAGAATCTTAATCAGTTAAATAATCTAGTGACTCAGCTCATTTCTAGGAAGGTTTGTTAGGTTACATTTTCAATTCCGAGTTCCATAACAAAAATCTCCAACTAATAGAATTTCCAGGTAAAAAATGTTTTTTTCAAGAACCCTTAGCCAAAAATTAATCAAGGAAATGAGTTCCTCTCCTCAAAATACCAAAGCAAAAAAATATAATTAAATGTGGAGAATTTGTATTGAAAAAGTTGGCCAGTTACTTAGTAACGAATCAATTAAAATGGTATTTCCTAATGAAAATACAAAAAACTAAAACACCGCAATATATTCAATCCAACATAGTTCACAAATTGAACTTTGCTAACTGTCCCAAATGCTATGTTGGCCAAACCGGATGTCATCTCAAAGTTTCAGATCACATGAGAGATTCTAAAAACTCAATATCAAAAACCTCACAACCTATGTTGATCATGAAAGGGAGCATGGACAAATTTTTCATTTTGAACGTCCGACGATCTAGATGTTCAAGCATATTCATGTGAAAGGCTTTTGAGCAACTCAAACATGATAGTGACAACACTAGAAGGTATGTCGATGGCCTCAATATTGCGTATTTCAATTAAATCAGTAAAATATAGAAATAATTTCTATGTTCTACTCTAATTCTTTCTTACATTAATAAAAGTCAGTACCTCTTTATCAAAATCATAGATAAAGCCATTCGTTTGTTTCATGTAATTGTGTTGGTCTTGAGTATTTTGTTTGCCATAGCGTTTTTTATTTTTTATATGTATCTAACGTGGCTAATGTTTTCAAAAGTGGTTATAGTTTTAATATGGAAAAACTGCTTTTCGATGAATAATTTTATTTTTATATCTGGCAGATATTTAATCAAATTCGAAACGTTGGCAGCAAAATAATTGTTTTTCTGAGATCATTTGATTCTGTTGCCAAACAAACCTTTTTAGAAAAAAGGATCTCAATATTGGATACCATCAATAATTGAAAACCAACCCTTTCGATATTCGTAGTAGAAACAGTAAAAAATCAGTATGCAACTGACAGACAAACTAAACTCTCGACTTGTACATTCTACCCCAGAAGTCAATCTAGAATGGACGACTATCAATTGTCTTGAAGATTTTCCTTCCATAAATATTTTGAAAACCCAAATTTATGAAACCAACAGTTTTTCATTCTAACATTGATATCTCAAAAACATGGATTTGGGAAGCTTTAATGGCTTCTTGAGATAATGAAAATCGCTGTCTACACATTTTTTGTTTGATATGGGGTAACAAAAGGTCGTGAATGTTACAATTAGTCAACAATTCTATATTTTCTTCCTCCCATAGTTGTTTGATGTGCTGTCTGGTATTTTCATGATAAAGAATTATGCAGAGTTTTGGTTTTTTTTTCAAATTTCTTTGAAGACTTTTTGGCAAACGAATTATGACAGTTGGATCCACATGTGTTATTAATAAAATATGCGATACTTTTTGTAGCATCATTTTCTTCTACCAGTGAAATATGAATACAAAATAGTTAATGTTTATGTTTAATCGGAGAGAGCTCTAGTTTGGATGATAGCTTGCAATTAGTACATTGAAGAGACGTAGCCTTTACGAATGTGAGTCGTCAGCCATTTCTTAAATCCTGAGATCAGTTGATTACATATTACTATCCTTCAATTGTTTACATGTTGTTTATTGACATAAATTTATTTTCAAATAATTTATACTACACAGATAGTCGTTTTCACAAACGACAAACTTTCTGCATTTCATATTTCATAGTAAGTAAATTTTAAGTGTTAATAATAAATTTTAACCTAAAATTGGGAATGACTTCATCTAATGTTGCGCATACTGGTATATGTTAATTACTAGATATTGGAATCGACAATAGAATATAAAATATGTTTTTCATTGAATAATGAAGCAATGACGAGTTTTATGAAATTGACCCAAAATCGTAACATGAGGTTTCACTATTAGTGATTTGAAAAATAAAGATAATTCTTTTTTAAAAAGTTAGGTTGTTTAAAGCAGTAGCATCATTGTTTTGTTCTCATCAGTCTGTCGACTCATATCAGAAACAAAATGATAATGCATGTATATTCTTTTCTCAAACGAAATGTACCATACAGCATTAACTGTTTCTCAATGAATTCAAGTCATCTTTAAATACCTTTTCAGCGAATTGTTGCTTAGTTTCTGGTTCAAAGGAATATATCCATCTGTCAGCTGTATGAAAGCTGTAACTTGGAAGTTCAAGTAAAATCGAATTTATCGCATCATTTGATATGCAAACCAACTGCAAGCTTTAACTTCTGATGGTGCTTCATTACCAAAAGTTGTCCAAAGTGATTCTATCTATATATCTTTTTTCTCTCTTCAAATCGTGTTTTGGAATACATATTAGGATATAAATTTTTCAGCTAAAATATCTTTCTTCATTAAAGCATTTCTGAACAGTAATCAAGTAACCACAAAAAAATCCTTTATACAATTTCTTTAAAATTACTAAATTCGTACTAAAATTCATTTTTATCTATTTCAGGTTGAGAAACACATGAAGGATATAGCATTGAGTACCCAGAGTCCATCAGTTTGTCAGAATAATACTTCGCAATAAGTAATAATATAAAAATAAATATTAATTCTTACCATACCTGTTATATTTGATTTTCAAATGAATTTTTTTTCATTTGCATATAATATTAAAACGCGAAAAATTTATATATACAAATTGAAAAGGAATTGTTTTTGTTCATAATTTTTTATGAGTTTGTATTGGCTTGTATTATCAGAATACTTATGTTGCCAATACAGTTTCCATCTATTTATTTTATATGAATAAAACAAAACATCGTCCTTTTTCTGAATATATATTTGGTGCAATTTTCCATTTTCATATTTTTGTAAAGAAAAATTACACTAAAGATTATCGGTACTGCTGTTATTGAAAGCATTATTCTACAAGGATTTTCAAAATGTGGTTCACTATCTAACTATTCAATTAATTTTTTTTTTCAGAACATCTATGTATCTGTATGGTGTAATTAATAAATAGTTCAAATATGCATATTGATCACCCTTACAGAAAATACTGAAGCAGATCAAATGCGAGTCTGTATTTCTTCTCTACTATAGTTATATTTTGAGATTGAATAATGCTTTAAATTTGAACAGTAAACCACAAACTTCTAAAATAAAAGAGTGAATCATATACAATTCATGAAACTCACAATAACCGATTAATGTAAAAAGCTTTTTCACTCCACGATAGGTTTTTCAATTTTATTTTGGATATATCGAAAGACGTCTCAGTTTTTACTCAACTCATTTTATGCTTGAATGGAGAATTCATTTAATCGTTCAGTAAATAAATTGATTCAACAATAATCAAAAGTTTGCTAGGAAGACTAAAGATTAGTTGTCAAATGAACAATTCTCAACGTGTTTTGGTGAGGTGAATTTGGAATTTTATAAAAATTTCCACATTCTAGGAATCTACAACTACTGTACCTGACAAACTCGATTTTGAATCAATTTTTTTACGGACAAAACAAGCACTACAGGAAAATCCTTAAGGTGCCTTTGCGAAAGTAGCGATTCACATTGGATTTGAATCGCTGAAAAAACGTTCTCAGGAAGTTCATTCCTTATAAACGCAGTTCTCCAAATGAAAGAGTTCTTGAACAGTGAAGTTCGAGGTGTACTGGGTTGAACCTCAAAACTATGAGCAGCCACAGTCCGTCGCGTATTTCCTGATATGTACCGCTCTTGGTGGAATCAAATGTGCCAAGTCACTGGAACACTTCCCATGAAAGTATATATAGAGGAGAGACAAATCTCCAACCTCTCTTCGATGTTCCAGACTATCAAGATTGCAAGTGTGTTCGCGCCTCTAATCAGTCGGATGGCTCTTTTCTGAATGGAATCCAGCAGCGTCAGGGTGTGCTTAGGGGCGGAGCTCCATACATGAGAACAATACTCCAAGGAAGATCTGATGTGAGCTTTATAAAGCGTCAAAAGTGGCTGAGGTGTGTACAGTTATTTGATTCGGAACAGTGTTCCAAGCTTTTGAGAAGCAGCCTTTGAAATTCCAGCACCATGATTGTGCCAAGACATACTGATGTCCATTTTAACCCCCCAACAAACTTATCGAAGCCGAAAGCGGAATTGTTTATCCTGACATTATTATATCCAGTTCGGAGACATTTATCTTTTTGGAGAAAATCGATGCCTGGGTTTTTGTGGCATTGAATTGAACCTGGTTACTTTCACCCTAATTCGAAATCACTTCTAAATCCTCATTAAGATGTGCACCTTCCTGCTGCCGCTGAAGATGTGCATCCGCAGTCGATGTACTGGAATCCAAATGAAATGGCGAGAGAAGTGTGCTGTCATCAGCAAAGCAATATATTGGATTCCTGGTTTTTCCCAATAAATCGAATCTAAGCTATTATTTTTAATGATTGCAAACCTCTAGGAGCAGTTTATTGAAACTGAAAGAAATCACATTACCACAGCCAAAATGACATGTTCAATCAAATTAGTCTGACTGATTTTATATCAGTTCCACATTATTTAAGAAGAATGATCGGAAGTCCTTCAGCGAGAAAAATAAATAGTAGACACCCCAGATCCCCCCAAACAATAAAAACTTACCTTGAAAAGAAGTACAGCAAGCGCCAAATGTGATGGCGAGTACGCCCTCATGCGCACATACTCATTTTCAATGTAACCCCCACTACAGCTCCGTACAGTGGCGTATAATTAGTTGTCTTCCAAAGCTGTTGGCGTTTGGCATTGTTTGTATTCAGATAGTGACTGATTAAAAGTTTATTTTTGGATAAGTTCATTATTACATAATATTTCAATGAACTGTACCACTACCTATAGTACTAAATAAATTTTACTTTTTCAAAAATGAGTCTTGTTTTATCTGTTTACCTCTCAACTTTCCAACGGGGCAACATATCAGAGTCGGACAAAATTCGTTCGCTAGTAGTTTTTGATAAAAAAGCCATTAGTGACTTAACTTGGCACCGAGAAAACGCTATCAACTTTTTATTTCAAATGGATAGGGGAGTCTCGTGATATTTCATATGAAAGGTATTTCAATTGTCTATACAATGACCTACACTTTTTTGAAGTTGAGTAACCAGTTGCGGAGTATTGATGTTTGAATTTGGGACTAGGAATTTCATAACTCCGCCACCCTATGTCAGATTTTTTGAAAACATCTTTTACAATAGACAAGTGTCAATTTCAATAGCATTTCGTTTTAACCTCATTGTTATTTATTTTATACATTAAAAAATCATTTGAGCAAATGTACTCAAAATAGGATAAACCAGGTGGAAATTTCCAAAATTTGATTTTGAAGAAGTGTTATAACAATAGATTGGAGGCATATAGGTGAAAAGAAATCAACTGAATCAGACAAAAATACACAAGGAAAAATTCTAATGATGTCTCTGACATTCATTCAGTTCAAAATACAGGTAGTAAGATAGAGAAAGCCGAAAACCTTCAATTAATGAGAATGTTAAATGAAAGGGAACAGCTACAGAGCTATAAATATAATTACATTCAACTACTTCAACGAGAAAATGAAAGTCTATGAACTAATAAGTTCCAACATTGTAGAAAAAGATCCAATAACTATAGAAAATATTTTTAAAATTACTGATAGAGTTAAGCAAATGGGATAATTCCTAGAATTAGCCCCACCCATTCTCAAGTTGCAGCATCACAAGAAAAATGAAGACCTCCGTCATATTCTCAATGAGTACCTAATTATTGACCCAATTAAAACTTCCAATACAGATGAAACAAATAAAAAATATGGATCTTGGAAAACTCAAAATGTCTTGTTACCACAATGAAACCAGAAGAAATGGGGGTTTGGAAGTGAAAAGTAAGGGCAGGAGTGATTTTGAGAATCTGAGAAAAGAAATGAATAATAAACTACAAAACAAATACTCAATACTCCATTGGACAGAAAAAAACTTTCTTATACAAAAATATAAATTGTTGGAATGAGATCAGATATATCCACAAATAGATGAACTTCAGATATTGATATGACAACAAAGTTATTTTATGAATGTAGGTCAGTTTTGTTAAATGTTCCTTGAGAAAATTCTTACACAATATTTACTGAGGTGGGTGGAAGTTTATTTAAAAAATATCCCAAGCAAATGATGGAAAACTATTTATTTCATGGCAGAATTGACATACGTTCGATGACAAGGTTTCACATGCTGTGATTCGGTCGCACAGCAAGAAAATGCAGAAATGAATTGGTTTATTCTTGTTGTGGAGATGATCATCAAAAAGACAATTGTTGAAACAGGACAATTTTAAATTGCCCAGGCTGTGCTTATTCCAGTCAGAATTTCAATTCGGACCACTGTACCAATCATTTAGTTACTAATAAATATTGTCCATTGGATGATTTATAAAGGAGCCGGCTATTACAACAGACGCCTACTAATCAACATGCCTGGGTATGTCTGATCCAACCAATCCCTTACAGACCAGAAAAACTGAAGGGGCACCATCTTGGAGAACAGAACTTTTCAATTCATTTTGATTGTTGGTCTCATTAAATAGATATATGGATAGATATTTATTTTCTTCCATATGCCACTTCTACATGAATCAGGTAAGTTTGTAAAATTACAAAATGAAAAGTATGAAAGCTAAATATATAATCCATATAAATGGATTATGTATGTCAATTCAGAGTATGAAGTAAGTGACCAAGTATGAGTTATGCACAGAGTGAGACAAATTGGACACTTTTAAAGGGAAACTAGATAGATTAAAATTGATGTCTGTATCCGAGGGTCAAATTTTATGACAAATTTAATGGTTAAATTCGCATATCGATATCTATCATCGGTTCTGAACTGCAGCATGATTTTCGAAAATGTGCATTTTCGAAAAGTTTCTGTAACTTTTTTCCTAGCAAAAATTTCTTGTTTCTATGAAAACATCTCCGAAGCACTTTTTTACGTAGAATTCAATGGTGTAAAAAACTTTTTTTTCAAGTGAGATATCAATGGTTATTGATAAAAACGAATTTTTTAATTAGACACCCTGTATATTCCTACATATTTCAGTAGAGCTTAAACTTATCTCTCCAGAAATGTAGCAGACTTGATGTTTTGCTAGAGTAATTTTTGAAATACCAGAACCATACAAGACCAAAAAACTTCAACTCAGATCAGGAGATTTTGAACGCCGCATAGCTTTTTGCCAGTGGTTCCCGGAAAGTTGTGTGAGTAGTGCCGGCGATTTCAACCTCTACAATTTTTATACTTGGGCACAACAAAATTCTCATTCTATTGTGGAGCAGAAAAGTCGAGGAAGGGCTAAATGTTCTTCAACATGCGCGCAGTTTGTGGAAAACTGTAATGCATAAATATTCGTAAGAGATTCACAAATTCGTAAGGCAATAATAATTTTAAAAAGTTACGTGGATGACTATCTTATTTCGAAATATACAGAAGAAGTGGACATAACCATTCTCGAAATACATAAAATCCAAAACTTACTGGTTGTGAAGTAGGTATTTATTGAATATTACTCAAGTATGGTCCAATATATAAATGGTACTTCTCGTTCAGGCTGAATCTCTCAGATGCAAATTAAGAAATTCCTACTAAGAGACGAGTCCTCAGATCCCTTATGTCTTTGTTTGATCCTCTTGGTCTTGTAGCATGTTTTTACCATCAAAGAAAAATGCTCATACAGGAAATTTGAAGGTTTGGAATTCATTGAGATTGAGAGCTTCCCGACTATCTAAAATGTAATTATATGAAGTTGCTAGAAGGACTCAAAAGATAACCTGAACTGAAAGGTGCTGCAGTCTGATGATCCGAAAACCAGTAAAATTGAAATACATTCTATGAAAGCATTTGCTGCCCTGTCTTATCTCCCGTTTGGTTTCTAAACATAACATCGATATTTCTCTAATAACACCCCGAAGCCCGAACAAGAGTTGCTCTTTTGAAACCCCTGCCAATACCAAGATTAAAACTATTATGGGCTGTTATGAAAAGTCGATGCGCTCATTCCATTAATGTCACACAAATGTACTTCTGGAGCGATTCGCAATATGTATTGGAGTGAATAAGAAGTGATAGCCGAAGGTACAAACAATTCATGGCTCACAGGATTGGAGAGATTCAAAAAATAACAACAGTTGAATAGTGAATATGACTTCCTTCAGGAGAGAATCCTGTAGATGAAGCCGCTAGATCTGAAACTCCAAATAGAAAAAGTTTACTCTCTCACAAATGGTTTAAGGGATCTGATTTTTTCAAATCCCATGAAAGTAACTGGCCGATTGAGGACAGAAATTTCAAAAAGTTTTCCACCGATAATAAAGAGATGAAAAAAGAGTGGGTTGATTGCAAAATTTGGTTTTTCCAAATCATAAAGGGAAATGTTTTATCTGGCATACAGAGATTTTAGAAATGGTCGAGATTGGTGAGAAAAACTGCTTGGTGTTTGAGATTCATGAAAAATTTGAAGGTGAATAAAATAACTAAAAAAAAGGCGAGTTGAATGTGGAAGAGTTGAAAGAAGCTGAAATTCCTTGGATCAAACAGGCACTATACAGTTGCAGCGATGAAATACAGCATATTGAAAATGGATAACCTCTTGAAAAACATAGTACTTTTGCTTCTTCGTATCCAGATATGATTATGGGTGGAAGAACAAACGTATCTTCGAGTTTGAATGAGAACGCCAAACAACCCATGATTCTGTGTCGTAAACATTTTTATACGAATCTCGTAATCAGACATTTTCACGAAAAATCGTCTTCGGGTGATGACGTCTTCGGGTCATCACCCGAAGACGATTGTGGATACTAGCAATCGAAACGTCGTGAAGTAACGTGGT
>WOGR01003777.1:0-15481 GCA_015342045.1 Leptinotarsa lineolata | reverse complement strand
AGAAGCGGTTGCTGCATTCAGAATGCATGTTTTGGAGATACCTCAGTCAGAGTGGCAAAAGTGCTTCGACAATTGGTTCAAACGCATGCAAAAGTATACAGATCTTCATGGGGAATATTTTGGAAAACAATAAAGTGATTTTCGATGATTATTATTTGTTTTTGTTCACTAATCCCGAAATATAAAAGGCAACCACGTAATAACTCATGTAACGCAACTTGAAACCTCAGTTTCTATGAGATAATCAATGATGCCAAGCAAAACTATCTTCGGATTCTGCTTGTTTTTTACGCTCTGATCAGCTATAAGATGCGATTTCTCTAGAACGTGAGAATAATAATTTTTTTCCTTGTCAGATGTGAAGTACTTTAACTGTGTCGCATTTCATCAACAGATAACGTGATACATATTTCATTCAATTTGAATCCAAGGTTATTTTCAATTCCTCAGCTCGGCTCGCCAATGAGTACTCGCCTTTAGACTTAATTTCAGGTACGTCCCTACTACTTGTTACAGAAAGCATTTCGTTGAAATCTTCCCGAACTTCGGAATAACCCAACAAAATGACAGTGGAGTTGAACTCTATCAGAAGTTGAAACTTGATTCGGTCGAAGCGACACAGGCGAAGATTATTTGCTCTGCCGCCATAACCTGAATATCCTTGTAAAGAGTAATCCTTTCCTAGGACGACAGATCATGGCTTATTTTCCTAAATATAGTGAGGACCTAATCGGAGATCAGTCTGTGACTACGTTCATCAAGAAACAAATATGAGGCTTGGAAAGTAGGTTTCCTGTAACGCATTTTAGAGAAACATCTTCCCTTGGTTTAAGGGTAGTAACTGCACCAACAGCCAGGAGATGCTCATCTGATCTATTCAGGTTTCCTGAAATCATCCAGGCTAAATTGTGTACTTCTTGAATCATACTTGTTGATCATCTTCTTCAATATTCTGTAAGAAACCAATTTATTCAGTCGAAAGATCATTGAATGTGATTACTAATGCAGGTTTTTCGAATTGAAAAAAATTGAATTCGAATTGTTGATCCATTTTGATGATTTTGGAAATTATTAGCAATTGAATGCATATTTTGGGGATTGAATCATTGCCATTTTCGTGGAGGTGTCTGATTTTATTGATAAAATATAATACACGTTACTTGCTGGAGGTGTAGCTTTATATAGGTGGAGGGATTTTTGAAATCAATCAAATACAAATTGAAAATTAGATAGTTTCTCTTCATAATATCACTTCAGATTCAGATATATGTTGATTCGACGTAATTTTTTTGTTTGCTATGAATATGGAGCTTGATATTACATTCAGAACTCATTGATGAACACTAACAGCACAATTTTCTGGAAAATATATTATTTCGTGAAATGACGAATTGCATTTTCGAAAACTGATATTCTGTCATGGAAAATATGTTCAATATCCACAGTTTATAATTTACCTCTTCCGTACAGAGAAAGAAAAATCCAAATCGGTTTTAAGCAACTCCCAAGAACTTTCAGACCTATCGGAAACTATTCTCAACGTTGAGCTATAATGTTGAGTATTCCTCATTTACTCAACCCTAGTATATCTCGTCTTAATCGGTTCTTATCCTGGAATTCAGCAAGCTGTACATTCTTAATGTCAATTATGTGCTACTATTAAATCCTCCTGTCTCAGATAATACGCAAGATACACTATTATTTTACTTTGGAGATGGTCTCTTGCTCTGAATTAACCTTGGCAGGAAAATAAAATACCTGGTTTCGTTTTTTTTGTGCAACTGACAGCAAAATGCGACTGTCTGAACGTCAGCAGGAGGAATTTGCAAACAGAGGCGTCGAACATTGATGAGATTCGAATCATAAATTTAAAGTTTTACCCGTGTTCTTCTGTTTTCAGTTGAACGACCTCCAACGCAGTTATCAAGGATTTTGATGGTTTTTCATTTTTATTGGATGAAAGAAATAGAAATGATGTTCATATTGGTTGAAATTTCGGTTTGGAGTATTTGTGCAGGACTTTGACATATTTCGAAACTATAGTACCTCATGGGATTTTTTTCAATGGGAGATATATAACCAAAGATGAATTGTACTCAAATACATCTCAAAAAACCGCAGTAGGGATGAACTACGATGTCTAACAGGCCTCCTTACAGGTCACTGTCGTCTAAATCATCATATGCAGAGACTCGAACTGTCAGAAGACAGTGTGTGTCGCCTCTGTTTGGAATATGATGAAACAGCAGAGCACATACCTTGTGCCTGCCCCGCCGTGGACCGAATCAGGTTTTCAGAGTTTGGTAGAACCTCACTTTTGCCATCTGATCTGAAAGATCACTCACCATACAAACTAATCGTCTTCGTCAAGAAGCTTGGTTTATTTGGTCGAGTTGGAATAGGTGTGAGCCACAATAAACCCTTGTCGGTTGCGGTGGAGGGTCGAATAGACCCACTCACTCCCGACCTAACCTAACCTAACCCACACCAGAATAAAACTAGCGTATTTCGACCGACGCGCGTTTCGCCTACAAAGTTTGCATTTGCAGTTGATGCAGTTTCAGTTTATTCTAGTGAGGGAAGAGTGTTTTCAATAGATGGGGATTGAACTAAGTACTTAACATTCTGCATTAATCAAAATATGTCAACTATTTTGAAAAATATTTCGAAAACAAAATTTTTAATGTTAAATATTCCTCATTGCAGTTCTTATATAAAAACCCTAATAACATAGTTGTATCTTTAAAAGTTTCAAAAGTAGATGCAAACAAATTTCGTATAATATCCTTGTCACGGTCACATACTGCGTGATGTCAGACACTCGTGTCTGTAACGTCAAAACGTGTTTGTCTAGTCACTATCATTGTGCCAACATGCGAACGATTGTACTGTGACTGTGCATCCATTACATAGTCATGGAATATTTGCTATCAAATTGAAGCAATCTGATATGTGTTCACATTCGGGTATCAAATTGATACCATTATAAGATGAGTAATCATGAAATTTCGATAAATTACACCTTTCGGATCGAAGTGACTTCACTTAATTCCGAGAGTTATTGAAGCGAGTAAAAAACTATATTTGAAAAAGTCAACAAACTTTTGTTCATTTATCAGAGCCGGCACCAGGACGGGGCAACTGATCAGAGAGCAATGATCCAGGGGCGCGAGAATCATCAAAAACAACTGAACTGGGGGAGACAAAATGAGTTTCGTATGCACTGGAGTTCAATTACTTTTGAATATTCGAATCGTGGAAACCAATATTTCTTTTATTTTTTAATCTAGTTAAATTGGAGCATTTATCACTACTTTAGGATTACGGTTCCAACTGCAACCCGCGAGAGTTTATTAAGGCTCACACTAAATCAAAATCAACCCAATATAGTACGATTTCTTAAGGAAGCCAGTACTTTATTTTGTAGATGATTTTTTAGGTTGGACGGTGGGAGTGAAACTCTAGCAAACACTATGGGCAAATTTTAAAGTCACACGTGGATCTTTTAGACAACGTAGGTCATCCCTACTGTATTCTTCAAAGGATGACCTTGTAATGGGTCAATCCTGGTGAACTTTGTCAAAAGTCTGAAACTCTTTTTGTTGCTAAGTTATTCAGTTTTGGTTTTGATATGCCAATGACAGGTTCTTGTCCAATAATACTGCTTGCAACACCCTTCTTTCTAATTATGAATTGTATTAGCTGCTATTATATCCAGGGCCAGTGTGACCAGGAATCCACATCAGATAAATTTTGTTATAAAATTTTTTTACAGTTCAAGATTGCAGTGAAAGATTTCCGTAGATTAGGCAGATCTGCATCATCTCCTGAAGATGTTTTATATCCATCTCTAAACCAAGAGCCATTTCCCCTTGATATTTTCTCGCCCCTGAGGATCCCGATCTCTCTACTCGCAGATAGTACTGTATAAGGTAGGCCGTGTTTGACCACTGGAATCATCAATTTGTAGTCATTTCCAGAAAGAAGTAGAGAAGAGGTAGCTCTGAAAGGATTTACATGGCTACTGATAGTATGCTTTTTTTGTGATCAAGGATCTAACAATCATCACATATTTCCAATAAGTTTGTTTAGGCCCTAAACTACAGGATTACACTACATGACTACATGACATATCATCCAACGATAGACTCAACAAACTTTTAATTAACAAAATAGGTGCTGTTCTTTTCGATTCAGGATTCATAGAGATAAGGCGACATTATGTACTTTTGGATATAAATGAATGATTAATAAAAATATACAATCAGAAAAAATATATAATTTTTGGGAAAAAAGTTTTTGGCTTTCTACTACTCCATCTTGATACAAAAAATGTGGGAAATTTTCTAAAGAAAAAAAGGAAGCAATTAATTTCAAAAGAAGTTACTCTATACATAGATGTGTAGATCATACAAAAAACTAACTTTCAGATACAAACTGGAATAAAAAAGCACCCTGAAACAACTACTTTTATATAAACATTGAATTACACGAAAGAAAAATTAATTCGAAACAAATACTTCTGTATGAACACTGGGTTATACAAAAAACACTTTTCTCCACTGAGTTTGTATTCTATGGAGTTGAATCAGATATTATTCACAGGATTCCTACAGAATAAACTGAATTAAAGGTAAAAATTTCACTAACATGGAACACTGTAATTCTCACTGGTAGACATCGATGTTTCGCCGTCATACACTTGCCTTAGGGCTTTTCAGTACCAATCTGGATAACATTTAAAAAAACACATACATTACGATTTTATGTCAGGGAATAAGCATGATCTACTTATGTCATCGATGACATCGTAATGACATTCATTCGCTTATTTGATTGCATCCCAGCCAAAGGAATCTTGTTTGAATTGAAAGAGTTATATTTTGAGGGGTGATTAAATTTTAGTAAATAATGGTTTTGGCTTTCTACTACTCCATCATGATACAAAAAATGTGGAAATCTCTTAAAGAATGGAAGGAAATCACCAATTTTAAAAGAAATAACTCTGTACATGAATGTGTAGATCATGCAAAGAGGAACTTTCAGATACAAACTGGAAGGAAAACCCCTCCTGAAACAGCTACTTTCATATAAATATTAAATTACATGAAGGAAATTTTTTTTCGAAACAAATATTTTCATATAAAGAGAGAATTATTCAAAAAACTCTCTTCTCTACTGTTTCAGCACCAGTTGAACATCGTTGATGCCTAATCTCTAGGCTTTTCTGAGGTGTCATGAAAAATGTTTGTATATAATAACAATTGAAACATCATTTTGAAATATTTTCCTTGGTTTTTTTTGTTTCTTATTACTCCTCTTCATTTCTTATTGTTTGTTTGTTCAATAACTCATGTCAAAATAGTTTGCTTTCTTGACAAATTGACGTTCTTTCATCTTTACACATACTCTCCGATGATTTCTTGTCTTTGATTTCATTTTCAATTTTTCAAATCGTCCTCTTAATATTTCGTTTCAGAGATTTTCGAAATCTCATTCATTTATTTTCTCTCAGATTTCAAATTTTAAATCATTTCTCAACAAAGAACGAAAAAACCTCTGACATCCACTAAGAAACATTTTCAGTCACATTCATATAAAAATATGATTTCCGTAATTTATTATTTCTTAGCTTTGAAACGGTCCACAGTTTTACCCACGACTCCGTAAAAGGAGCCGTAGAAAAGATTACTACAGTTTATTGTATGCGTTCAATTTGTTCTCAAAGTAAATGAATCTGTTTCAGCACCAGTTGAAAATCGGTGATGCCCATCTTCATGGCTTTTCTGAAGTGTCATGGAAGAAGCCCCAATCCATGGTCTCTTCAAATTATACCAGTGATGCCGGTAAGGATGAAAACCTGTTTCTGTGCACAATGAAGACTGTTGAATCATCACCTAGAAAGATTTTATCACAGGATTGAATATTCTCTCACTACTTGCAGGATTAGTGTTCTATGTCAAGTAGAAGTTCAAGCCGATAATAAGGAAAATACATCTTCATAAAAATGAATTAAATCAGTTCAACGTGCCTCCATTCGGATTATACAATGCTCCAGTCACAAAACTTGGCTCATCTATCTGGATGATTTTCTCCTTAAGAATTTCGGAGAGGCTGAAGTTGAACATCAATGAGTATTCCATACTCTAGAAACACATGAATTTCCTTCTCCCTTCAATCTCAGAGAACAGTAGAAGGATTGGTTGAGATTGAAGTAGTGACGAACTGGCTCATTGCCAGAGATAAACATAAATACTGTACAGAGCTGAGGTTATTGAAATACTACAAAAATGTGTAAAAGAATTCACTGTTGAAATTAGTCACAAGCTATTCTGTGAATCATGAAGCTGAAAAAGTTGAAAGGATAGATGGCACACTGGCTTGAAAAAGTAGTTTCAGGTAGTTGACCGTAGTAAACACCGTTATTAAAACATGAGGGCTGATATTACTAGATTCTGGAATTTTAAGAAGCCATCAGTCGGAATGAATTCGGAATAACCAATGGATGGAACGACGTTAATGAGAGCAAGTCATCGAGTATGTTGAAACAGCAACGTAAGAATCTATATTTTATAAAAAACCACCAAGAAGCACTAAATGCTGTAAAGAAAAATAACTGGTCGGCAAAAGGCTTAATTTCCTTGAAGGTATAATACTAGTGTCTCCATCGTTGCAATACTGAGGAGCTATTGATACTTACAATCCATTTCAATCAAAAACCTGGATAAGGCAGCTTTATTTTCAAGAAGTGTCTTCGTTGAACTGGACAAGCACGGGGAATAATTTATGTTCATTAAAAAAATTGCCTACAAATGACTGTCCCTCTATATTCTTCAATTCGATCATTATCACACCCCGTAAAGTATTCCATTTTGAACGTTATCGGAAATGAATAGGGTTATTGGAGCTTTGTGGGACACTAACGGGATGATATGAATTCCGCGACTCCTGCAGGAGAGAATGCATTCTAGAACGCGGTTTGACGTCAGGCCGTTTCTCTCGCTAAAATGTCAAAGTTCGGTCCGCGAATCGATATAGCGCCCAGAATCATACCCGGGCCTCTTTGGAGTAGCTCTCGGGACCTTCTCAATTACCATCATATTGTTAGTTTTTCTCTTACGTTCCTTCAGTATGCAAAGTATACTCCCATCTTCATAAAATTGAAAGATAATGAAATCGACAAGTCCTATACAGTTGGAAATTTAACTTTTTGTCCAACGTGCTTGGTGTTCGCAACTATTCACCAGAGGTCGAAGAAGAAGCAAGTGAGATTTTGAGAAATCTCGTTTATCACACGTTCCAAGAAAACAACTGGAGTGGGGAACTCCCAAAGAAAGGAATGAAAAAAAATTTCAACATATTAATTTTTTTATTCCCAAAGATATATAGATCATGCACCAAAGTCTCTTTCAGCTACAATCTGGTGAAATAATCCATCGGAAACAAATACTTCCCTTTTAACATTGACATCTAGAAGTTTCGAATGGAAAAATTAGTCCCAAACGACTCATCAGCACGTAAAGGCGATGACATCTCCCTCTACGAAGATGCCATCTATGAGATCGACAGAAGACTCAAATATCAAAAATAAACGAGCTTTTCCAAGAGAAACAGTTGCAAAGCCAAACTTCGACATTGATCGCTGAAGGAGACCCTTTTCCTGTTATCGTCTTTACTTTCAGGATTGTCTGTTTTAGGATAGTTCTGTGTGGATTAAAACACCGCTGTCTGGTGTTGGATCACGAGTCCATCTAGCTGCCTTGCAGTGAAAGACGCAGGACGAATCTTTTTCGCCGATTGATGTCTAAGCTTGGCTTTGCAACTGATCGCCTTAGAGAGCCTCGCTTATCATTGATATTTGAGGATAGAGTCTTCTGGCAATTCCGTAGATGACATCTTCATAGGGAGAGATGTCAGGGTTGTCCATTTTAGAACAGTTCAGTGGTTCAGTCCAGTACCACTGATAACACCTGCTGGGTCGAAACAGCGCTTTCTAGTGTTGAATTACAAGCCCATCTACCCATCAGCACTTCTAAGGATCCTTTAAGAGACGATTCTTATCAAATGTTTGTGAAAACTTTATGACTTATGACACTAAAATAACGAATCTGCTCCATCAGAGTAACAGTTCCTAAAAATCAGTCATATCAGATATTTTAATCGAAAGAAATTCATTCATTTTAGGGGAGAAAATGGATGTGATGGATGAGTATAAGTAAAAAACAGTTTCTTTACAAAAAACAATCTCTCGTAAAAAAATATCTGCTCAAGTAACTGGAATAGCGTGTGGTAATCTTTCGAAGCTGGAAACGATTCCAGAAGAACGAGACACTCCATAATGAAATTACTTTTTCTGTCAACTAGGAAGAATCTCTTTTTTGCAGACAATACGAAATGCCAACTGAGTTAGTATTCTCAGAATCGCAACTATCTTCAAGTCAGCTTGTAATTCAACATATTACTTTTTCCACGCATCAGTGTTATTCTTTGCCCGCCGCACGTTTTACTAACCAAGTTGGCATCATCAGGGGATGATCTAAACTGATACCTAAATCCTAACTGATCATATTAGTATCTAAGAAAGTGAAATTTCACTTCCACTACTTTCAGTGACAGTCATACAATAAAAGACAAATAATATCTGAATTACTGTTCATGAGTTTTTTAGAAAAACTTGGACAGTAGATTGTCCAGAATTTTCTGTCCAGGCTTTCGAAATCATCTAGAAGCCTAATGTCATATTCCATCCTAAAAAAATATTTGGCGGGTTTCTGTTGAAACAAGTTTCATAGCTGGTTTAGTTAGACCCAGTTTTTGATTCGTTCAGCGAGTTTATGAACCTCATACATTACATCAGGTTCAAATATAATATCTGAGGTATTTTAGAAAAAAATTTCATATTATATTCAAAATTGAAAGGAGTGTATTTTTGGGAGACACTATTTTTTTGGTAAACGAAGGTTTTAGCTTTACACTTCTCCATCTTGATACAAAAAGGTGTGGGAATCTTCTAAAAAACGGAAAGAATCAATCAATTTCAAAAAAAGAATTATATACAAAGATATGTAGGTCACGCAAATGAGTAAGTTTCATACACAAACTAGAATAAAAAGCCCTCTCGAAACAGCTACTGTCATATATACCTAGAAATACACGGAAGAAAAATACTACGAATACTTTTATATGAACGCTGAATTATGCAAAAAATACTTTTTTCTGTTCAGTTTGTATTTCAAGCATTCGTTATCGAATTGAATCAGATATCATTCACAGAATTCAAACACAATATAGTATATGAATTAGGTGAAATTTCACTTACACTATCATCTACACTTGAAGACATCCGATGTTCCGCCGTAAGACAATTGCCTTATCAGTTCTTCAGTGCCAAATCTGAAAAATACAAGAAAACTCGTTCATAGGCACTCTCATCGATGACATAATTAGATCGAACTCATTCCGTGACATAAAGTCGTAATTTTATGAATGAAGTGAATGTGTTTTCTTATAATTTTATTCAGATTTGGTACTAAAGAGCTGAAAAGGTAAGTGTCTTACGACGAAACATCGGATGTTTACCAGTGAGGATGACAGTGTTCCATGTAAATACGTGAAATTTTACCTAGTTCACGTACTATATTGTACAGAAATCCTGTGAATTCAGCGCAAACTCCGATAGATCCATTCATCGGAACTGCCAGGTAGGATCAAAGTTGCTGCTACAATATGTTCACTAACTCGATCTTACTCTACTTCTTTGGAGTAGTGAAGTGGACTGCTGAGGAGCTTTACCGGGCACTGAAGGTCCTACCAAGAAAGGGAACCGCGGCAATGACAAATATCATTAATGCTATACTCACACTACAACATTTCCAGTATCCGTTCAAGAAGGCAACGGTTATCCATATCCTGAAGCATTAGAAGAATCACATATTTCCAGACAACCATAAGCCAATAAGCTCAACCCCTTCCATGAGCAAAGTTGCAGAACGAGTCAATTTGAAAAGACTAAAGGACCAAAACAGCGAACTGATAATCTTACCAGACGAACAGTTTGGTTTCAGATCCGAACACTCAACAGAGCTACAAGTCCTGACGGTAGAAGACTATGCGACAGAAGGTTTCAACCTCGGCAAAGGATACCACACCGGAGCGATATTCTTAGACGTTTCCAAGGCGTTCGACGTAGTGTGGCACGACGGACTACTAGTCAAAATCAACAATTTTGGCTTCTCGAAACAAATGGTGAGACTAATTGTTTCTTTTCTAGCAGACCGGCGATACCGCTGCAGAGTAGGGCAAGAACTTTCAACCATGCGACTTCTGGAAGCAGGAGTTTCACAAGGTGCAGTCCTTTCTTCACACATCTTCTCGGTATACACAGCAGACGTGCCCAAGCCAAAGAACAACTTCAACAAGTTGGCCCTTTACGCGGACGACACAGCTCTACTGGCGAGATCAACCAGCCACGCGCAAGTTACTAGATATTTGCAATAGCAAGCGGACAGATTATAGGAATGGGCCAAACTTTGGAAAATTAGTATGAACCGTGACAAGAGTCAGGCGATACTGCTCACTCGGAGGTTGATACACCTGGAAGAAAACGTCATTTTCAGCGGACAAGAGATTCCGTGAACCAGTGAAGTGAAATACCTGAGAGTCACCCTCGACAGAAGACTAACGTTCAGATCTCACATACGGCAGAGACTAGGTCTGGCGAGAGCCGCCCGACAAAACCTATATCCGATCATGGGTTGCAGAAATAACATGGGACTTTTATGAACGCTTGTTTGCGAGCTGCAGTAAACGCTCCAAGATATGTGCCCAACAGATTCATTTACAGGTACCTGGACTTTTACATCCACTATGTAGACGCATACATGAGAGAACACGCCGAAAACGTATTTGATACAATTCGATCACACGCCAGTCCAGCGCAACGTGACCTACGTGAAGGGCTCAACAGGGATGACCCCAGACTTCGTGAGAGAGATAAGCATACGAGGCCTACAAAGTAGAAACACCGCCGAGAGTCGCTGTCAGGCGCCTCCGGTAAGTATAAAAACTTCATGAAGATACCTTACACAAACACTTTTTCCATATACATACAGAAACGCGACCAAAAGTCACTTGTCACTGGTTAGTTTAAGGGGACTCCATACAAAAAGTACATACAGTTAAGTCACGATAAATAAAAATAACAGATAAAAAAAGTACAAACACCTGAAGGCTGACTTTCGACCGCAGTAGGTCAGATGTCAATCTTGTTGAAGTGCCAAACAGCAAGTTGAGGTCCACTCAGAAATGAGTGGGAGAGTATGGAATGAGATTCTATGTGTTCTACACAGAAATCGTGTAGGGGAGATTCTATTTCAGGGCACTCAAGCCGGGAGGGGGCATGGAGAGGAGCTTCATACTGACTCGACTTTAAGAACTTTTCTTCAAATTCTTTTGAAATTGATTTGAATTCGGCGTGTCTTTTGAGTAAATACATGCCTGAAGAAAAAATTGTATACTAAACACGTGTTTAGTATACAATGTTTAGTGAAAATCACACAATAAAGTGTTTCACGACTACGTTATGGATTTTCATAAAGTATCGGCCGATTCCATGTTTACTGTTTACGATTATTTTTCAAATATGATAATACTATATTCCAACAAACATATTTGACGCTGATAGCAACCGTTTGTTTTCAATATCATCTTTTGAAAACATTTTTCCGTACCTGAATAAAATATTCTCTCTACGCGCGTTTTGCTGAGTTTGCACATTCACTTCGCACGCACATATACGCCTAATTTTTTTTCGGTCGCAGTTTCACATCAGCTTATAACTTATAATAATGACCTATAGAAGAATTCACACAAAGAAAAATATGTTCATAACTATCAACTTTTATTTTTGAAAAGGGGGGTATCTATCTATCTAAACCTTCACACGAGTAGCAGAACATGCTATTTATCTACATTTTTTGTTATAGTGTCACAGAAAACTGTAACCAAATACCATAATTTTTGACAAAATGAACCCAAATGAAAGTATGGTCATAACTATCAATTTTAAAATACGTGGGTACATATCTACGCCAGCCTTCAAAATCATTCATTACGTGATTTGAAACCAACTCAATTGACTACTTTCAAGTGAGTTGCACGTATTTGTCAGTCACCTTGAATTCAATTTCTCGTGCGATACATCCAACTTTACGTTAACAACTGAGATTGTGTGGTGAAAAGTAAAAAATTGAAATCAAAACTTGCTTGAAATTCTTAAGGTTATTAACGTATTCATTTGATAAAGATCAATACCGTATCCGGTCAAATAGCTGTTCAATTACCAAATCACATGTGGCCATTATTTCAAGGACTTATGAGGCGAGAGTATTTACTTTTTTTAGTCAATTACTACCTACTTTTTCAGGTAAAAAGGATATATGGAAAGAATAAATTACAAAGTCTATGTTTCCGCCCTTTTCTGATTTGCATGCAGATGTTACTGAATGCATTTCTATTCCGTACAGGAACGAAATCACAAAAAATTTAAAAAACCAGTGTCTTTCTTTTTTGAGGACAAAACACAAGCACTGCAAGAACATCCTTAAGGCACTTTAAGTGCGTCTTAAGGATCGGTGCCTGGGCGAAAGTAGCGATTCACGTTGGATATGAATTGCTGGAGATTAAATTCATTTGGAAAAACGTTCTCACGAAGTTTATTCCACATAAACGCACTTCTCCAAATGAAAGAGTTCTTAAACAGCGAAGTTCGAGGTGTACTGAGTTGAACCTAAAAACGATAAGCAGTCAAAGTTCGTCGCGTATTTCTGATATGTACCGCTCTTGGTGAAATCAAATGTGCCATATCACCTGAACACTTTCTGTGAAAGTATCTACAAAAGAGAGACAAATCTCCAACCTTCCAGACTACCAAGGTTGCAAGTGATGTTTGCGTCTCCAATCAGCCGGACGGCTCTTTTCTAAATGGAATTCTGCAGTTTCAGGGTATGCTTAGGGGCGAAGCTCTATACATGAGATCAATACTCCAAAGAGTGAGCTTTAAAAAGCATCAAAAGTTGCTGATGGGGTTTTCGTGGCCTTGAATTGAACCTGGTCACTTTCACCCTATTTCGATCCTCATCAAGATATGCAACCTCCTGCTGCCGGTGAAGATGTGTATCCGCAGCCGATGTCCTGGAATCCAAATGGAATGACGAGATATGTATGATGTAGATGTAGAAGGAAATTGAAATGTGCTTACAATGTTCAAGGCAACTAGTATCATATCTGACTGAATACCTTCCAATTACAACATTATATGTGACCATTATTTTAAACATTGAAATGGAATTTTATCGTTCAAAGATAGACATATACCATTTCGGGCTTTTTTGTAAACCTATGAAAGAGTATGTAGTGAATTGTTCTGTTAAATTTCAAAGGGATTGGCAGCTTTTCGATGAAAGCTCACCCAGCTACCACCATCGTCATATTTCAACTAATTTACACAAAACATCAATGAATTATATGCGTATTAACCTTCCTCTTGGATTACTCTATCCAGTGGTGAAACCCATATATAATCTGATCTGTAGTTTATCGCGTTCATACAGAAAAGGCGGGAGGCTAATTATATGTATTGAAGCAAGACAAATAATCCTCAAATTGAGTAGTCTCCAGTACATGGATCATCATTAAATCATTCAGTCCTGAACAATCTTTAGGAATATATAAATTGTTTACACTAGAAGAAACTACTTTCCGTTTTTTGTGAGAGGCAAGTATGACAAAGCAAGTTTTCTGTACTGAACATTTTTGATGACACAGTTATAAAGGAAATTGATGTTTTTGGCTTTTTACTTCTCCATCTTTATACAAAAAACATAAGAAACCTCCATAGAAAGGGAGAAGTAAATTAATTTCAGTATAAACTCTTCACAAAGATGTTACAAACTAAAAAAAAAACCTCGTCGAAACAACTACTTTCATATAATCATTTAATTTCACAAAAAAAGTACTTTCGAAACAACTACTTTCATATGAACGTTGAGTTATACAAAAAACTCCCAAACATTCGTTGGGGAGTTGAATCAGATATCATTCAATTCCAGATATTGCTTACATATAGGAGAATTATCAGAATTTTATAATATAAAAGTTATTGCATCAAATAAACCGAACACAAATACAACAGGAAGTTTTACCGTCTGTAATATAATTATGGAAGAGTGGATTTGCGTTACGCAGTTGTAAATGAAAGAAACACTGGAGTGGAAAAAAGTAACTTGATCGGGATTCGAATCCAACTCTCATGTATACAAAGCAAAAAAAAGCAGAATCACATCCTCAATTCAGTTCTTGATGGTATCAGTGCAAATTTCAAATCCAATTTTTTATAATCGTATCACAGACGATAAAACTTCCGTCTTTTATTGTATTCCAGAATTTTCCATCATTATGAAGGCGTCTTCAGAATGGTTGCCTTTTCAGTTATTTGTACAGCTTTCATCGGAACTAGCACATTACTTGAAAAGGAGACGACCGTGTATAAGGTTGACGAATTCATGTCATTATATGAAAACTTACACTATTTTTCACTTTCGGGTGTAGAATAGGTTTCACGATACTAATACATTTTTCAATTCCACTATGAGCATTTATGAAATGCAGCTCTTTGAGTCTCATAGCGTATGCCTGCCTCAACAAAGGGATCATTGTTTTCAGCATTCCCAGTAGTTTCATTAAGTGAGCTGCACTTGTCCCTTCACAATCAAAAACTGCCACTTCCTTTGCAGCTGGATTTGGATTTCTCAGGAGAACATCATCTGAAGAAATATCAAAATTATTTATTATCACATTATTTTAAAAATTTGGCATTCACATATTTTTCTAATATATTATCATCATCATTTCCATCATTATTATATTTACATATTTCGTGAGAAACTTTCAGAGATTTTATGGAGTGATTCAAAGACAATCACGTGAACAGCTCTACAATACTCGTATTTGTCCGGAATCTTGTGCATAATCATTTGAAAGCCTCAGCGTGTATTATTGTTAGTAAAACACGTATGCAAAATAAAAACTCTAATTGTTTGTTGGACCATAGACCAAACTACTAGTAGACTTCATTGAGATTTCATGAACTGTAAGAAATAGAGAATAACTTAAAGTTGAGTGACTTCGAGATAAAACATACTTCAAGAATATACAGGGTCTTTCACGACGAGCGTTCGTTAGGAATATATGGAAAACGATTCAAAATAAAATTTGAAATTTTGTGGTAGTGGGTTTTACAACTAAAATATTTTCAACTTACGGCCTCTTTCCGTTATACCGGAAGTTGAGGGCAACTTTCTTATTTCAAATGGAACACCCTGTATTTTATAACATTTTTGAATTTTTCAGCACATTTTAGGCCCGCGCTGTATGGCAATGTCTATACCCAAATTTGTTAATTTTGGAGATATTAATTTTTTTC
>WOGR01003776.1:0-15481 GCA_015342045.1 Leptinotarsa lineolata | reverse complement strand
ATGCGGAACGTTCGGGTAGGCCATTGGAAGCCGTTACACCGGAAAATGTGAGTGAAGTGTTAAAAATCGTAATGAAAAATCGCAAAGTCAATATCCGGTAGATTGCAGAAATGACACAGATATCATCTGGAAGCGTATTTACAATCCTTCATGAAAAATTGATCATGAAAAAGGTTTTTTCCAAGTGAGTGACGCGATTGCTTTCAATGGAACAAAAACAGCAAGTATCGACGATTCAGAGAGCAATAAAAAGGATTTCCTGCGTCGATACGTAACCATGGATGAAACATGGATACATCATTTTACTCCGGAGTCGAATCGGCAATCATCTAAGAGGCGCATGGCTGGCGAAAGTCGCCCAAAGCGTCCAAAAACGTAGCAGTCTGCGGGCAAAGTATATGATGGAATTGGTCGTTACTTGATGAAAATACTTACAGAAGTATTCAAAAAACAATTTATCGTGAGATTTTCACTAAACAGTTTTACAAAAACACAACACGTGTTCCGCTCTACAATGGCTTCTTCTAGTGTGTCTTCACTACCTAACTGTTAGGTAGTGCCATTGTATGGAAAAAACGTGTTGCGTAGTGAAGACACGCCAGAAGAAGTCATTGTATGGCGAAACACGTGTTGCGTTTTTGTAAAACTGTTTAGTGAAAATCTCACAATGAAGTGTTTTTTTGAATACAGTGGCTAGTGCCAGATCATGTGTTACTCGACTTCTGTTGCTGTTGATCTGAAGAATTTTGATGTTCATTTTGGTCGGGGTGTGTTTTTTGTGCTTTTGCTCTGTTGGTCTTTCTTATATACCCTCGACATTTCTTGGTATCTGACTAATGTCCCTCTGTATTACAGTAAATGCTTTACTGCTCTGTGCCCTTCTTCTGCACACTGCAGACAGAACCCTTCTCTGTTCGGTCCTGTGCAGTGTTCTTTGAGGTTTCCGTAGTCCCAGCACTTGAAACAGCGGATCTCCTTTTGTCTTTCCACAAATCTGCATCGTGTCCATCCTAATTTCAACGATCTCATATCCACGAGTTTATCAGCGTCTTCACTGCTCAGTACAATAGTGGCATTCTGCTTGTTGGAGTAAGCTGGTCGGTGTGCTCTTACCTCCAATTGGTCAGGATCTTTTCCTATTATTTTCGAAATCGCCTATGTAATTTCTATCTCTGTCACCATAGCGTCCATGTCCTTGATGTGAATAGTCTTCTTGTTTGTAAGTAACAGTGTTTTTGCTTCGAATAGTTTCTGTTCAAGCTCTCTTTTCAATATTTCTGCATTATCAATGTTGTGGACAGTAATAATCACTTCGTTTTTCTTACTTTTCTTAATCTCCCTTATGTCAACTCCTATTTCATCAGGTTTTACGGAGGATTTCATAGTTCTCAAAAGTTCAGCATATGTCTTGTCTTTCATCTGTATCAATACAGCATTTTGCTTGGGTTTTCTTTTTCTCTGATTTTCGTTACCATTTCGACCTGAATATTTTGTGCGGTCGATTCTCGCCCTTCTGTCAGTCTCTCTAACGTTCCCGCTATCTCCTTGATCCGTTTTATAGACAGTTAGGTTTATTCCAGTGTCTGCTAACAGGAACATCAACATTCTTATCAATATTACTCCTAGGACATCTTCTGTGTCACAGTGTGTCAAACATTTCGTGCTTTGTTTCACGACATGATTTCTAGCCGCAATCAGAGACTGAAACAGAAGTTCGTCAGCTCTATCTCCTGAAGATGTTTGCTCATTTATGATTAGGTAATATATCCATTTCAATGTTTGAATGACATTTCTATCTTGATCTGGAAAGCCAAGAAAGTGAGACATCATCGCTGTCTCTCCTTTCTTGCCCTGTCTTCTCAGTTCCTCTCTTTCACCAAAGTGTCTTATATTTCGGCCTATATTATTGTTAGATGACTCAATATTTTTATTGCATACGAGAATGATACCAGTGTCACTTGGTGCGTCCCATACTTGGCCTGTCTGAATATACGGCCTTAGGAGGATTCCGTTATTCCACTCGTCTTCAGATATGGTTTGGAAACTTTCGTAGTTTTCATTTTTCTTTAAATTGAGTTTCCTCATTCGCAACCTTTCTACTTCTTCACAATTTACGCATCTGCTTTCGAACACAGATTCAAGCTGAATTTGTGTCTCATTCTGTTTCGCCTCCATTTGACGAATTTTTTCGCGGAGCTTCTCATTTTCCACTAGCAGTTTACTTTGCGTCCCATTTACGATGGTTCCGTTGTTGATACTATCATTCCAGGTTTCTGAAGACTGTTTGTGTTTTCGAATGAATTTAGACTTGTGAGGTTTCTGATGTCGATAGAAAGATTATTATATGATTTTATTGACATAATGTGAGGACCCCTTGAAACAATAGATGAGTGATGAAGTGGAATCGATATGATCTGATTTTCGCAAAAATTATATCCTGGAGCTCAACTCAAGTCGTCTCTGCTTTCATCGTGTGACTTCACATAAGATATACAGTTGAGTATATATATATTGAGATGACTGTTAGAATTTTGATATTCGAGAATAAATCCCCTACATGAGTCTCTGGGACCCTTAAAAGTCATAACTTTTAGGATTTTCTTTTGGAGAACTAATACTTCATTAATAAAACGAAAAGGAATTTTTTTATGTAAAGTGTATAATACATGTGTATAATAATATTTTAGACTTTACATACAAAAATTCCTCTTCGTTTTATTCATTTAAACAAGTGTATTCAGCTTCCCAAGTTATTATTACTTCATTGATTCTGTTTGAATTTCCATAACAAATGATGCAATAATTGAGGGTGGAGTGAATATATGCATAGTAGTAATTGAGTAGGATATTCAGAGGAACAGTTTTTCTAAAATACCATAGAACATAACAGTGTCTAGATAGCTTGTTAAATATATAGTCAACGTGATGACCCCAAGTGAGGTGTGAGTCGATTTGTACCCCAAGAAATTTATTGACTTCTTTTTGTTCTATTGAAGTACGGTCGTATCTTACTAGAACACTATAATCGATATTTTTTGGAGTTGATACAATGATATTCGTTTTACAGTTATTTGAAACAATGCCATTTCTGTAGCAGTAGGATTTTATATTAATCACCGAATTTTTGGCTTTTTCTGAGAGTACAATGATATCATCAGCGTGCAAATCAAAAGAGGTGTCGTCAGCGAATTGGCAGTGGAATTATTTCTGTTTATAGTGCAGAGAACATTGACAAATAAAATAAATAATGTTGGTCCCAGAACACTTCCCTGGGGGGGACATCGGTGGTGACAACATGAGGATCAGAATAATGCACATTTGCATTCACATACAATTCATCACGTTGTTTTCTATTTTGGCGAAATGTTTTCATCCAACTATGTGCGGACCCTCGCACACCATAGTTGTATAGCTTACTGAGAAGTAAATCATGATCAACCGTGTCAAAGGCCCTGATAATATCAAAGCATATGTTCAATGTTTTATTTCCTGTGTGAATATTGTTAAGAATATAATTATACAAGGAGAGGACTGCGTACTCAGTAGCTAATCCTTGTTGAAAACCAAATTGATATTTATTGAGAACTCTATACCTGTGCATGAAGTCAGTAAGACGTCTGCTGTATGCTTTTTCGTAAGCTTTAGAGAAATGTGATGATAGGGCTATGCTTCTGTAATTATTGACGGTTTTTTGCAACCTTTTTAATGAATTGGCACCAGAGCAGCATCTTTTAGCGCGGAGGGAAAAATAACCTCAACGAAAAACGAGTTGATCAGATTTGTGAGAGGTGTTAAGATGTCGTCTGCAACTTCATACAAGAGGGAGCATGGAACTTCATTGAGACCCCAAGAGTGTTTTTGGGCAATTCATTTCAGTATATCACGCAGCTGTTTCATCAATGGAACTTAGGAAAAAAGAATTCATTTTGATATCATTGTGAGGCTCTCCAATTGGACGGCCATGTTTCACCAGGTCTTTCACAGAGTTAACAAAAAAATCATTTAAGGTTTGAGCTATTTCCTTAGGTTCTATTATGAGTTGATTATCTAAAAAATTGTTCTGAATTGTTCTTCTAGAATTGTTCGTTCCGGTAACCAGCTGACGAACGTCAACATTCAGAAGTCGAAACTTGTGCAAGCAATGGATCAACGAGGCCTTACCTTTTAACGTGCGATTACCCAGCACGGTGGCCCAACGGGGAATCGAACCCCGGTCATCCGCTTGAAAGGCGGATGTGCTAACCTCTACACTACCAAGACCATTGACCGAGACCATTACCACCATTGATTATTTTTTGCAGCTTTGTGTGTTTTGCCAGTTTTCTCATCGATTATTGACCACACAGCTTTTGATTCATTTTGAGCTGATGCGAGCCTGTTTCCGTAATACTCTTTCTTTGCTTGGCTAATTTTTTCATGGTGGCAGTTGAGAATTTCATCATTGTCTCGATCCTTATTGCAAATAGAATAAACCTGTCTCAAGAACTTGCCTTCATTAATAAAACTTTCAGTAATCCACGGTCTGTGCATTTTTTATTTTCATTTCGCTTCCTGTTTTGTTTTAAAGAAAAAGCGATATTGAACAGTTCCAAAAAAATATTATAGAAAATGTCTCATCGCAGTTTAGATCAGCTCTGTGAATCAATTCCCAAGATTCACAAGATAAAAGATATTTGAAGTAATCTTCATTGCTGGGACTGAAAACCCTGTGATAAGAGTATTCAGTACATTGTTTAACAGAAGGTTCTATTTGTGTAGAAACACTCTGTAAAGAGTGATCTGAAAAATCGACATGAATTACTTCACTACTGATGTCTGTATGGATATTCATGAAGATATTATCGATAACAGTAGTGCTATTTTTACTAATTCTAGTGAATTCAGTTATGCACTTGTACAGCCCGTAACATGAAAAAAAGGTTACAAAGAGTTTTGGCATTGTTGTCATTCATATTGTCGTCGAAATTGAAGTTGAAACCGCCACACATAAATGTAATCACATTAGTATGCTTCAGTGTTGAGTCAAGAAAGTGTTTCATGTTTTCGAAAAATACCTTTGGATCACTGGATGGATATCTATGAAAGCAACCCACTTCAAATTTAATATTGTGAGCACTTATTGCAATGAGGGAAAACTCGAATATTTCCTCAGATTTTTTTTATTTTACAAGGTATTACTGAAAAATAATAAGTGTCCTTCACGAATATAGCTACTCCATCCCCCCATAATACTCTCCCTACAGAAATAGTCAGTAAGGGTATAAGAATCAAGAGAAACTTGCAAAATTTCAAATGTTTTACACCACGTTTCAGTTAGGCAAATAATATCAGGAAAATTAAAAGAGTTTTTAACAGACATTCAAGTTTATCCACTCTGTTTCGCAGACTGCATATGTTTGAGTGGGCAATTTTGAGGATGATTGGCTTACGTTGAGGGATCTCATTGATATAATTTTCACAAAAGATATTGACATTAGTTACGAAAAATATCAAATTCTTTAATAAGTACATTGTTTGGCCAAAGATCACTCATGAGCATAAGCTCTTTGCACTCCTTTGTGACACCCACTTTAAATGAACTATTATTACCTTTAGAGTTCAACCTGTAACATTTCATACTTTGATTGGGGAAGGATTCCTGCAGGAATGCCTGCATCACTTCATTTTCAACATGACCTGATACTCTGCCAATGTACAACCACTCCAAGTCATGTGATGATTAGTATATAAAATTGCAAATATATATAATTGAAAACAATATGATGCTGATAGATCTCATATGAATCTCTGGAATGCAAGCCATATATTCCTTACGATTCTCTTTCTGGATTGAGAAAACCTTTGTCATTTGTGATGTGCTGAACCTCCTCAAAAAGTCAGGCATTATGTGATGCAATCATTGAAATTAAATGAAGTTTTTTAATACACTTGATAAATTCACAAAGTTTACATCTTTAATAAACATATGTGTAATATTTTTCATTTTCTGTTGATTTATTCAAAATGAGATGGTTTATAATCATAATATAATTTCACTGATACAACTAAAAGGAAACAGAAACTTCAAACAATCGCTTTATTTCGATTATAGCTGAAGACCGTCTGTCTGTCGTTTGATTAAATTTCATCAATACCTGGGTTAGTAGCGATTCAGATCTCAACTTATATTTAAAAAGTTCAACCTATTTACAAAAAGTCTATATGAACCTTTATCTATTATTGTTTTCCATTTGGTATATTTCCTTGGCAGATTCAGTCTATACTGAAGTGAAATTGAAAATATTATATATGTTTCGACCTTTTTGTCATCTTCAGGTTCTACAATATTGTAAAATTACAAACATTAAAGAGTAACTCCACATACATTTTACTATTATTATTATGAAATATAATTCCATAGAAACGTTATTTATTTTCAGCATCTTTGTTGCCATATATCCACATCAAAGATAACCTTTTGAACTTACCCAGTGAGTTTAACCGAGCAGTTTTTTCCTCCAAATCCACTTTCACATCGACAAAAGTAGTTAGCAATTTTGTCGATGCAGGTCCCATGAACACACGGAGTGTACTTCGCACATTCATCTATGTCATCTTCACAATGCACTCCTTCATAACCTTCATCGCAATCACAGATGTAGCCTCCAATTTTATCAGTACATGCTCCATAAATGCAAGGATTGCTATCGCATTCATTAACATTGAACTCGCAATTCTGCCCAGTAACGCCTGGTACACAAAGGCATTCATAACCAGCAGAATCTGAATAGTTGAAGGGTCTGTTGAACGAATCTGGTAATACCAAGTCGAATTGCGAGGCCATCGTTGGGTTGTAGAGGGTCATGTTAGAACGTTCTAAACAAGTACCGTTATACTGACAAGGATTACTTTCACATTCATTGATGTCTATGTCACATTTTTTTCCTGAAAATTATTTGACATATCAGAAAGTTACAAATATAAAAATCATCAAATTTATTAATTTATCAAGAGTATTTTCCTTTAAACTGAAAAGGAGATATTTTCAGGAGAGATTAGTTTTTTGGGAAAAAGCTTTATGGCTTCCTACTTCTCCATCATTTTAAAACAAAAAATGTGAGAAATTTCCAAAGAGAAAAAGTAAACAACTACAATGAAAACTCTTTATGAAGATATGTAGAGTGTACACCAAAATTTACTTCAGATACAAACATAACAAATGTTTGTAGTACAAACATTTGTTATGTGAAAGTAGTTGTTTTGAAAAGGCTTTTTCTTCCAGTGTGCATCTGAACGAAACTTCTGGGTATGCTATACAATGTAGAGTCTACATAGTAGTAGATTTTGTAGAATCTACACAGTCTACATGCTTTTTATAAATAGTTTTCATTTATTGTAGTCATTATCTTTCTCCTTTCATTGGAAGTTTCCCGCATTTTTTGGTACAATGATGAAAAGGTAGAAAACCAAAAGATTTTTTCCCAGTATTTTCCTTTTTTAAGATATTCAGTTCTATATTCCCATTGTGATGTCCTCAATCTATAAAATCAAATCTGATGGAAACAAACTTCAAGTTTTTTTAGGTAACAGCTTTAGATTAAAAGTCAGATGAAGCCCTCTTTGATCATCTAATATAAATGTCTTTTTCATGATTCTAATTTTTCAGCTCATTCGTTTCATCTTTTATATAGTTCAATTTCCTTTCCCAGCCAACCTCTAGTTTTTCAGCTCTTGCATTTTTTCTGCAATCCTTTTTTTGAGTATTCAATTACCTCTTTTTTTTTCTGGGCCGGTTTTAATTTCTATATCCAGATTTTCACAGACAAAGGTAACGAGAATGCTCTGTGTAACATTGAATTGTAGGCTGCTTATTCATGGCTATCGGGATGTAAAGAATCACTTGGGATTGTAATGTTTGTATAGCTCGGTTTTCTGAATACACGAACTCAAATTTATTATGATTAGGTATATGTGATAGCCAGGCTTGAGAAATTAATCTGTTTCTCTATCTTTATTTCGAGTGTGAACTGTATAGAGTGGCCTTCAAGCTGTTCATAAATATGTCTGCTAAAAGTAAACTGAGGGGTGAGCCCATTGGTAAACCTGAATCATGTTTATAAAATTTGTTAGTGAATTGTAATTAATTCTGATTTAGGCATACATGGAAAGCTGTCAAAATTTCAAAAGAAGTTACATGGTTTACTTTAGCTTGATCTAATATATTTGAAATGAGAGACTACGGTATGTTAACATACCGTTGTACGGTATGTTAGAGAACATACACTTTACATTGAATGATACTAATATCGAATTATGTTGAGTGGTTTGGTTACTCATGGACTTTTCAAGTCCATGTTTTCATACTCGTTTTCATTAGAAACTATATTTTGGAAACTATATTGTCAGTTAAATGATTGAGTATGACATTTGAGAATAGTTTTGAAGTAGAGAAATTTTCAAGGGTTACTTGCGAATTTATATCAAATTAGACAATGGAAGTCCGAAGTAATGAAATTCACCATGAAACATTGTCAACCACCTTCAAACAAACGTTGAACACCCGATACGGACTCGGAACCAGCGAATTATTCTGAGGATATGAGAAGACTATGGTCAAGCTTAACAAAGAAGAAACTCACCTCAGTTTCTTGTGCAGAGCGGAAGACATCATCCCCAAAGGTTTTCTGCTGAAATCGCCATTCCCAGGAGAGAGAGAGCCAAACGCATATTGGAACGCCCCAGCCGAGCACTGATAAAGTCTCAAATTAATTACCAGCGTTGGAAGAGGTCAACTCTGATGCAGGATAGCACAGAACGATTTGAAGAAATAAGAACAGAGACCTTGGAAGAGGACCATGGAACAATATTTGCCAAGATTGAAAGCACGTGCTTGAAAATTCGCCAAGATATAGAGAATACCCACAACAGGAAGAGAGAAAAGTCGGTGAGGAAACAATGCCCAAATGCAGAACGAAAACAGGACTACGAAGCCGCCAACGTCATCAACATGAGTTCCCACCCGCTCATGGACATAGAGGAAGCCTTGCTGAGGAAAGGTATAAAATTCGCCATAGCGCCAACATCTGCACCCACTTTGGAGTGCAGTGGAATCCACCAGTTCACGTATTGATCAGATCGAGGCAGAAGAATTTAGATGGAAAATCAAAGAACAGCTGGATCGAGAACCAGTTCCAACACCTAACATCAGCAATGAAGAACGTAAAGCTCTGAATGGGTTACGTAGAGATAATACCATCAAGATCCTACCTGCAGATAAGTGAAACGCTTATGTTGTGATGGATACTGATATCTACGAACAGAACATTGAAGAGGTTCTTCAGAAGGGACAATACACGAAGATCGTACGGGATCCTATTGCAACAATTGAAAGGAAGTTGAACCAGACTTTGAAAAAACAGAGTCCAGTTATCATCCGAAAACGATTGTAGATACCAAAAATCGAAACGTCGTGAAGGACCTAAGTTGGCTTGAAATCGTTCAATTTTTATTTCCTTCCAATTGTTAAATTTTCAATTGTTGCTTTATTGCAGCTATTCTTTTTAATTTAATTAATTCTTTCAGGGATTTCGAATCATTTCATATCAAATTAGACAATGGAAGTCTGAACTAATGAAATTCACCATGAAACATTGTCAACCACCTTCAAACAAACTTGCGAATGTGTTGAGTTATGGATAGTATGTTATTCGTTGAAAGACATTTTGAAGTGATAACTTCTTATAGGAGGGTAAACCGCTTCGTTACGTAACGCGTCACGCCGCCAGTTTGTCTGGCTTCCCTTTATCTCACGCATACGTCAGCGTAAGGTAGGCTCCTCCTCTCTCGTCGGACAAACGCTTCTCTCCTTCGCACGATTTGCGAAGAGAGGACGGTATTATAAAAATCTGACCAGGAAGCACGTAATATTTTTTTATTATGTGAAACGTGGCTTTAAAATGATGATTTTTGTGTATGTACATTATTAGTATCATTATTTAATCCTACAAAAATAAGAATTGCCTTATGGTAGCTATAATATATGTACATGCACCGGATATTAAATAAAAGATTTTATTAATAAATAACCTTTCCCAACATTATCATATTAAATTGAAGGGGTTATACTTTTTAGGAGTGATTAATTTTTTGGGAAAGAAAGTATTCGGCTTCCTACTACTCCATCTTGATACAAAAAAAATGTGGGAATCTTCCAAAGAAAGAAAGGAAGCAATCATTTTTAAAAGAAGTAACTCCAAACGTAGATGTGTAAATCATTCAATGATTGCTTTCTTCCTTTCTTTGGAAGATTCCCACATTTTTTTTGTATCAAGATGAAGTAGTAGAAAGCCAAAAATTATCATTTTATTACACATAAAATTTAAGTAATAACCTAAGCAAATCTAAAGTTAAACCATTTCAATACAGAATAGTTCCACTTAGATTAGTTTAATTTATCACTTATGGCCGGCATGCCGAGACGCACACGTTTTTTGTGGAGAACTTAATACTTCTTTTTTATTACCTCTTCTTTTATTTTCTGGGTCGCTTCTTCTTGTTAATTCTTTTATCATATGAAGGGTCATCGGGGAGAACTTTCACAGTAATCGAAATCAAAATGTTCAGATTTGAGTTTTTTACGTTTGATGTCGTTTAAGTAAATAAAAAATAAATATAATAAACAATGTTTTAAATCTTTTATGTTGAAGTACACTGTTTATTATATATTCAAAAAATTATAAAGCTACATTTGACATATTGAGCATGATAAAAAAATTTCAAATAAAAGTCTTCAATAATTGAAAAGAACTGGCCGATACTTGATGAAAATCAATATTAAATCTCATTTATCGTATGATTTTCATTATAAAGGGTTTTACAAAAACCGTGACACAGGTTTTGCTATACAATTTGACTGATTGATTGATTGAAAGAAGCTTTCAGATAGCTTCTAAAGTAGTGCCCTTTGTGTAGCATTAACCTTGGATCCTTTTGGTCGACTTTTAGAACTCTATTAGTCGTTTAGTTGAAAGACACTTTTTCACATAAATCCCAGAAAAAAAATCTGTCCAAGAATCAAAATTGATTTCTTTGCCACAATCAACGACTGTGAAAGGTGATGGTTTGATTCTGCTATTCCTTATTACGACTTTACAGTCATCGGGTGTCTTAGTGTAAGATTTTGCATGCACATCAGTAAACAAAAAACGGTCATCTGAAATATCAGATGTGAGTGGAAGGGGGGAAAATAAGACTTTGATCACTCTTGCCAGTTGGCGCTTGGACTATGATCATTCTTCCCCAATCTTTTGCCAGTTATACACTACTGACTGTGACTGTTTTTACCCGAATGATATCTCCGTTGAAAACTCTCTGTAATAACCCACCAGTATCCATCGTTACCTTAGTTTGGCCAAAAATGGACTTTGATCGTTCTTTCCGGTGACCCCTCATATGTCAAAAAGAATTAAAGCTATTTACAGTTTGACGCGAAAGTTTAAAAGTGAATTTTGGGTTTTGATAACGGAAACAGATTGTTTTCCGCAACTTTGACCACTAAAGAGAGTCAAGTATTGAAATTAATTTTTTCCAATTGAGTAATTGGATTCTTCAGTGGTTTTAATTACGCAGTAACAATTCGGGGTGAACTTTTTATTTGCCCTTCATTTCACTCCAGCAGATTCTCTATTGATTAAACTTTGTTCATTTTTCTGATTGTGGAAGAATATACACCCAAAACAGTAAGAAGCATAATAAGTTATTTACTTACCCAACAAGAAACAGTTATATAATTGCCTTTTTTCAATAGTAATAGAAAAATATCAGTTAACAATATATTTCAAATTGTTATTTTACAGACTGAATGAAAAAATGAGGTGAAGTGAACATTCTTACCTGTATATCCTTTATAGCAATCACATTCATAATCTTTAATTCGATCAATGCAACTGGCCGCATTCAAGCATGGATTTCCTTTGCAATCATCAATATTACTCTCACAATGAAATCCTTCGTAACCAGTTTCGGTGCAGTCGCAAGTATAACTATTTAACCCATCAATACAGAGAGCACCATGCTGACAAGGCGACGATTCGCAGTCATCAATATTATGTTCGCATCTCTTTCCCGTTAACCCTTCTTGACAGACACACATGAATTCGTTGATACCATCCACGCAAGTACCACCGTTCATACAAGGCATAGGATCGCACTCGTCGATGTTCAGGGAACAATCTTTACCTTCATAACCCGGCGGGCACTTACAGTTGTAGTTGTTTATCAGGTTGATGCATGTTGCATTGTTTTTACAGGGCATCGAGAGACACTCATCAAAGTCTTGATTGCAGCGTTCTCCAGTGAAACCAGGTTTGCAGTAACATTGAAAGCTACCCTCTGAATTTACGCAAATACCATGGTTGCAGATGGTATTTCCAGAAGCTGTACATTCATCAATATCTATGTTGCAAGTGGTGCCTGTAATTAATGAATGTGTTTCGAATTGAAATTATTGGTTCTAAAAGTAACTTCTCTTCAATTGAGCAAGATATTTTTCGATAATCCATAGATCATCCATAGAAATGACTCAAACTACCAAGTTTCTGTAGTAGTATCGAATGATTCACACAATCAAATGCTTTGCTTAGATTAGATTACAGAATGTGGTTTCTGTAACCTCATTAAAATTTATATTAATTTAATGTTTAGCGAATATGAAATATGACATCTATTTTTGGAAACCAAACTAAAGTACATATTATTTTATAGAAATGTACAGCATATAAAAAATTAAGGAACACTTGACTTCTTGGAATCGTTTGAACTAATTTCATCCCACCAGTGCGATTTCCAAAATTTGAAAAAATCTGCATTCTTGCCAACTGTGATTTTTTCAAGGACAAAACACAAGCACTACAGAATAATCCTTAAGGCGCTCTAAGAGCGGTGCCTGTGTGAAAGTAGTGATTCACATTGGATTTGAATCGTTGGAGATTGAATTCATTTGGAAAAACGTTCTTAGGAAGTTTATTCCATATCAACGCAGTTCTTCAAATGAAAGAATTCTTAAACAGTGAAGTTCGAGGTGCACTGAGTAGAACCTCAAAACGATGAGCAGCCACAGTCTGATATGTACCGCTCTTGGTGGAATCAAATGTGCCAAGTCACTTGAACACCTCCCGTGAAAGTATCTGTAGAAGAGAGACAAATCTCCAACCTTTCTTCCATTATTCAGACTATGAAGTGATATTCGTGTCTCCAATCAGACGGATGGCTCTTTTCTGAATGGAACCAAGAGGCTTCAGTGCATGCTTAGGGGCGGAGCTCCATACATGAGAACAATACTTCAGAGAAGGTTTGATCTGACCTTTATGAAGCATCAAAGGTTGCTGAGGTGTGCACAGTTTTCTAGTTTGGAACAGTCTTCCGAACTTTTAAGAAGCAGCCTTAGCAATTCCAGCGACATGATTATGTCCATTTTAACCCTCCAACAAACTTTTCGAATCAGAAAGCGGAATTGTCTGTCCTGACATTATTATATCCGGTTCGGAGACATTTATCTTTTTGAAGAAACCGATGCTTGGGTTTTGGTGGCATTCGAAATCACCTCTAGATCCTCATTAGGATATGCAACCTCCTGCTACTGGTGAAGATGTGTATCCACAGCCGATGTCCTGGAATCCAAATGGAATGACTAGAAAAGTGTGCTGTCGTCAGCAAAGCAATATATTGGATTCATGGTTTTTCCAAAGAGTCGTTGATATACAATAACAAGAGGGTTGGAGACAATATGGATCCCTGGGGAACACCAGCATTGACGGTGAAAGTATTCGAGGGATATCCATCGACGGCCACTTGCAGGGAACGTTCTTTCAGGAAGCTGGAGAGCCATACACAAAAATGATCCGACAAGCCATAGCATCGAAGTTTGACCAGCAAACCCCCATGCCACACACGGTCAAAGGCCTTAGAAAAATCAAGCACAACAGAATGAAACAATTGCTTCCTTTTGCAATGTAGAAAATGTGCCGATGAGGTGTGTTTTATTCCAAAACTTTGAACTACGCCATTGGAGATGTTCCAAGTAGAAAGCCAAAAACCTTTTTCCAAAAAAAACTAATCTCCTAGAAAATATACCCTTTTCATTGGTTGAAGATGTTTTAGGGTACTCAACTATAACAATAAAAATTTTGATGGAATAATAAGATATCTTCATTTGATACTATCTGATCTCAGAATAAGTTTGCATTGAACACAAACATGGTTATATTTTTTATATACTCTTGACCATCACATCAAATGTTGAAAGCTCAATTCGTTTGTGGAAGTTTTTGTTGGTCCCAGTCAATGTCTTCATAAAATCTGGGATCACTGATTCTCAAAGCTGCTCTTTTATAATAATAGTAGTAAATCGACGAAGCTGAAAAATATGGAATTGAAATAAAAATGATTCAACAAAACCTCAACTTACATAATCGCTGTATAATAAACATAACCAGGAACGCACTTGTCCACGAGTGACTAAAGTTATTCCATCTTAGCGATATCAACCAAATATTAACAGCAGTTGTGAGAATAAAATATCCCATACAGACTAATAGTGTGTTGCGAAACCTTTCGTAAAGTAAGTAAACTAGTCCAGTCTACAAAACATTGTTCGGAAATAAAAATTAACACTTTATGCAAACCACTCACTTGGAAGACATGGGTTGAAAAGAAAACGGCCAGTAATGCTGACAAATCCAGTATCAAACAAGCGTCTTGGATTCTATAAAGAGTGGTTCTATATTTTGGGTTAATAAATTAAAAGTTACACTTACATGAATAGAATTAACATTACGGAATTACTCTCTCTCGCATATAATAAAACAACATTGATTATAAAGTCGATCAACAAGAGTAAGGTTTGAGAGAAAAGAATTGCAGTGTATCGCCTTGTTGTGAGTTTCATTTTATATTAATTATATAAATATAATTTTCTCTACATCTTTCCAAACATTTCAAATATTGATTTTATTTATTGACATGCGCAACATAACGTCATCTTGGACACTTTCCTTTCGACGACTGACATATGACATTTGAATATAACACTTTTTGTTCACGAATCATGTTTTTTTTTGGGTATAAATGAATTATATTATATTAACTACGAATATTGATAATATTAGTATATTACATACCTAGGGTGAGAAGTTAGCTATTATTTACCGAACATTTTTATATCCTGAGGCACGTAGCGCCGAGGGATATAATGTGCGAGGTAAATAATAGCTTTCTCAGCCGAGGTATATATAGATTTTTTTTCACTACTAACATTGATATATTAACAATTTTAATTTTGGCATTAGTAATTTTCTAACAATTTGTTAAATATATCGGAATATCAAGTAGAGTGGAGCATGTTTCTAATCAGACTGGCTTTATTTATGTAAAAATTTGGCATGTGTCAAATTTTGATATGAATCTAGGAAATATCTCATTGAATTTTTGATATATTTCAATGTTC
>WOGR01003775.1:0-15482 GCA_015342045.1 Leptinotarsa lineolata | reverse complement strand
CTGGCACACTCACCCATTTTTCAGTTACATGTTTAGTTTATTCAGATCTTCATGGTGTTTCTAAACCCGCAAGGGTCCTGTCTGTCACCGCACTTGTACTCTCTGTACACCCACGACTTTCCGATGTTCCCGGTAACGAATGTGGGAATATACGCAGATGACAGTGCGATATACGCGCATTCGTTCTCGAGCGAGGTGGCAAAGCACCAGCTTCAGATCCACCTCGACCGACACGTTGGTCGTGCCGTACTTCGAACGTAATAAAATCGAGGTTAACCCTAACAAAACGGAACCCGTCAACTTCTCGAAGAAATTTACTAACGCAAAGATTCTCGGAAAGTTGCGAGTCAAGGGTAACTACGTTGACGAGCTGAAGAGCGTGCAATATCTGGGAGTTATCCTGGATAGGCACCTGAATTTTCAAGAATATCTGAGCTTGGCGATTCAACGAGCGGGTGCGACGGTAAAACGCACGTACCCGCTTATTGCACGGAACTCTAAGCTTAGTGTTGACGAATCGCCACACAACTAGAAACCTCGCGTGAGCCCCGGCAGGAAGCGGAAAGTCTTAGACTGAATGCTAAAATGAGGCTCTTTTGAGTAGAGAGCCACCCGTTAACACCAGCGGGGGCGCCTCCCATTGGCCTGTCGTGGGTCTATGAGGCGGCGCTTTACCTTGCGGACGCCCTGGGGCTCAATATTGAAGTCTCATCCTGCTGAAGACCACCCCTTCTTTTTCCTTTCACCAATCCTTTTTCCTCACCCTACCACTTACCACTCCCGTATGTGGGAGAGATGCAAATATTGTAAATACTCTGTACATTAGACCTTAAATTCGTTAAAGAGAAATAGGTAAACAGTACTAACACTTATGATACTTACATATTGCTAGCCCAAATACGATACAGTAGAAGAACTGGTATTCAATCGCCATCGTCACACCACTCAGAATCGTAGCTAATCCCCCAACCGTCAGCGCAATGTTGTTGATGACAAGGGCGTTCATTCCTGGAAAAGAACTGATCACACCATAGAACATCCTTCCAAAAGTATTAGCAATCCCGATAGTAGAAATAAGCCAAACCGCCATTGATTCGTCGATGCCATTCGAAGTAGCTCTGCTTCCCAGATACATGTAAGGGACGAAAAAGCCCATCATGGTGAAGAACCCTCCTATAGCCAATATGAGAAATGTAGGCGATTTCAGAAGGCTGAAGTCGAGCATTGTAGCGAGAACCCTTCGTAGAGCCTCTGGACATAGTTTGCAAGTTTGCCTTCGTTCCTCCTGGACGTCATTTTCTGTTGGAAGCCTAGTTATCGCTAAATTATACCCCAAAGAAGTATTGGAGGTGTACTGAGGCAGCCTAGATAAGCTTCCGCTGAAGAATATATCGTCTTTATACAAAGGCCTGACCACATCCTCTTTATCACTCTTGTCAGTGTCCAATTTCTTCGGTGATATGATAGGTTTCAGCTTTTCTTTATCCACAAGCTCCGAAATCTTCCAGGACTTCCTTCTGTCCCCTCCCAAAGAAGGAAAACTCAGGGCTTCGCCTAGAACTTTTTTTCTGCTCGTATCTTTCTGGTTTGGTATGCTAATGGTATGGTACACTTCGGATACGGTGGGATAATCAGAGTTATTGTTCACGCCTAACAACCTCGGTATTGATGATTGGTTGTCGTGGATGTGTCCAACTGAGTGTCTCTTCATCACTTTCATGGCTTCCTCCATTTTCATTCTGGTCATCAGGGGGAGTTTGGACGGATCCATTTTCAGTTCGGGCTCTTCCTCCTTGTCGCGGATATCTCTGACTTTTGTCGGTTTAAGTGGCCTGGAAAAAAATTCATTTTGTACTAAACTGGTAGGAAAAGTTAAAAAAAGTATTTTTCGTGTATTGTTTTGAACAAAATCCATTTTTAGCATGAAACCTTGTTATTGGCTATTCATTCTCCTTATGGGTTAGGTGAGTTGGAATAAAATGTAAGGGTGTCTTTGCTACGATTTCTTCCCAAATCACTCTAGTTATCAAAACTTACCTGAATGTACATCCATAAACTATACAACTCAGTGCCAAAGCTGCTTCGCATAAAAGAGCTCCTCTCCAACCCAAATTTTGTATCATGAGTTTGCTGATTGGAGCAAAAACGAAGGTACCAATTCCGGATCCACACACAGCTATTCCTGTAGCTAAAGCCCTCCATTTTTCGAAGTAAAATCCGATAGTTATAATTGAAGGAGCGTATATGAAACCAAAACCAATTCCTGGAACGAAAAGATAGAATGTTATTCAGATACTTAGGCAGTAGTTGGTGAAAGTGTCATTATTGTTCATTATACTATAATACCGAACTACTGGGTACTAAATTCTTAAAAAGTGACTGACGTTTTGGCCTCAATGATGATAAAATATATAGAATCTCAACCTTGACAACAATGTTTTCATATTAATGCAATATTATTTCTGAGAATTCAGTGCCTACTATTATGAAATTGTACTATAAAAGATTGGAATGCAAAAGTTGTGGAAATATATATATTGCATAAAAAATAATTTAGAGTATTCCAATAGATTGAGCAAAACAGAAACATTCTGTTCGATTTTGGGATTGAGCGGCATGATATTAAATAACGAATCTTGGGGAAATGTGAATGCATTGTCCAAATGTGGCGTTTGAAGACCAAAATTTTTTTCCTGGAACAGCAAGATTCTCAAATATTGTTCACTAATTATCACTAGTTCAAAGCCACTTTACGACTGTAATGCCAAAGGCAGTTATGATTTTTTTCACAAAAATTCAACGAACACGACATTCCAAATTTGCTTTTCCCCTAAATTGAGGAAATCGTTTAAAATCTGGCAACACAGCGACTCTGACCAGTATTCGAATCTGCTTCCGCTGTATATGAGAATTGTAACGTCGCTTCTCGAACTTCCGATACTCGAAGTTTCCAGAAAATATCAGAAATACGGAACCGCTATAAAAGTAGCAGGTTGACAATCGGATCATCAATATTGGTTTAACGCTAGTAGTGGTGAGTTAGTAATAGAGAAGCGACGTGAGCAAACACGCGAATATTAAGATTGTTATATCAATTTAATCTTTGTGAATAAAATAAGTTGACTCCTGTAAACGCATGACAAACATGTCTAGTTTTTCAAGAAAAAGCAAACACAAAATTGTATATACAGATATTCCTTCTGCAATAAAGTCGATTCTTTATGGAGAAGGTTTATCAGTTCCAACAGCCCCTGTTAATTGAGAGGAAGATTTGGAAATGAATGATGACTAGGCAGGTTCCGATGATATGCCAGAAAAAGACGGTCTTTATTTTCCCCAGAGTCCAGGAAGAACACCCCATTTAATCGAAAACCCCGAGTTAAATGACGTAGTTCGGGACCTCCACTTGTCCAAAAAGAATGCTGAACTACAATGATCTAGATTAGAACAATGAAATTTACTAGTTTCTAAAACCAAAGTTGCAATATAAAGGAACCGTCTTGTATTTTACTATGCAGGATAAAATGTGTGTTAGTGTAAATCCAAATGGTGTGATGGAAAAATTAGGATTTGCACATAACCCGGACGAACAAGTTTAGAAGCCGTTCTGCTTCACAATGGTATAAAAAGAGCCTCTATTCCTCTTGCATATGCAGTTGCCATGAAGATAAGATACAGAAGTATGTCACTTATTCTGGATGGAATAAGTTATAATACGTATAAGTGGCAGATATGTGGTGACCTCAAAGTCATAGGACTATCACTAGATCTTCAGGGCGAATTTACGGAGTTTTGCTGGTTTCTTTGCCTTTACCTTTGTAACAGTAGGGCAACACAGAGCCATTATTGAGTAAAAAAATGGTGGTCGGAAGATAAATATATTCCAGATCAAGCTAACGTGAAGAATATACCTCTTGTTCAACGTTTTGTTATCTCCATCAAACATTGAACTGGAATTGATGAGAAATTTTGTAAAAGCATTAGACAAAAAAGGTGATGCGTTTGAATATCTTGAACACGTTTTTTCAAAATTAAATGATGCAAAGCTCAAGGAAGGTATATTTGTTGGACCACAAATTGAAAAAATATTAAATGATCAACAGTTTGATAAAAAATTGAGTAATGTTCAATAAGCTGCATGGAATTCTTCCAAAAGAATCATTCTATAGTTTTCAGTGAACAGGGAAGTTGAAACATATGAGACACTTGTAGAAAACCTACTTGCAAAGTACTGCAGAATGGGATGTCGCATGTCTCTCAAAATCCATTTCTTGCACTCCCAATTGAATTTTTTCTCAGACAATTTGGGTGCTGTCAGTGACGAACAAGGGGAAAGGTTCCACCAAGACATACTGATAATAGAGCAATGTTACCAAGGCAGATGGGATGCAGCAATGATAGGGGATTATTGTTGGTTCCTTAGGGGGGAAAACGAAAAAACATATAAATGGAAGTCAACATTTGCAATAAGATTATGCACAAAAGACTTCAGTTGAATGTTTTTTCATGTGTATTGTGAAGAAAGTCTGTTATCCTGAAAATATTTTGTTTTTATCTTGTTTTGATTTTATACTTTTCTATAGTATGTGGAATTTTTTGTATAAAATGAAAATAACTATAACTCAAAATCTATACGTGATGGAAAATTTTTGATGTTGAATTCACAGTCAGGATGCTTCAACCTCTTATGTATAGCCATTATAATACTAGTCGCAATTTTTTTCTCATTTGTTGGGTAGTGATTTTCAGTATTCCGAATCCATCTCTTGTGTAATTTCAACGACTTATACAGTTGTTACATTCCAGAAAGTTGATATTGTCCGACTTCAAGGAGTGTAATTTTTTGTGGTAATTCGAATTATTTCCGTTTATCCTTTGATTTATGTTGACGTCATATCTGTGAGGTTCAGCGATTGTGACGTGTTTCTTCAACAAAAGTATCTAATAAACTTGCATTGGTTTTATTAAGCCATAGCACTATGATATCCTCTCTGAAGATGTCTTGAGTTCGTGGATAGTGTTATTAACTCTCATCAAGCAACGGGTCAGTCCATTTATGACACTGTCATATTTCTAAATGTGGTCATTAATATGTATCACCTCATAACTTGATTTTATTCAAATTGAAAAGATGAAACTTTCAACTTCGCTATCACCATTTTTATACTCGGGTCAAACTTATCAACTCCAATAAAGTATAATAAAAGTTGATATTTAAGGAAAAGTTTCGATTATAGATTAGACGAAGTTTTGCTGTAATGTGTTTTCGGAACGGTCTTTGAACATAGCTGCTAAGAAAACAAAACCTTTAAGTTATATCCGGCCTGTGAGATTGCCGACGTTGTTGAACAAAAGGAAATAGCGTTGCATTAGAGGCTGTTCCGTTCTCACCGGGCGGTGCCGGTGTCTTAAGAAACTTTTGACACAACCAAGCCGGAAAGTTGTGGGTTAGGACCCGAAATAAATCGGTTTATATTTTCCTTGTGAATATAGGATAGAGAAAATTACTTTCGTATAGTTTCTACCAAGATATTTATTTGATATGACCGGTTCCGATTCATTGAACCATTCTCAAGTGAACTGACACAGTTTGACAAACGACTCCTTGAATATAAAATAATATAGACAAGGTACCGTGAGCATATGTTATCAGATAAGAAATCAGCTAGAGTAAAACGGGGGAATATGGCAACTCAAATTTTGATGACTCACATTCTAACAAGTAACCGAGTTAGCCGCAGGACAAAGGCGTCAACTCAGAGCGTTTATACATCTTCATGTGACGTGAAATGCTCGTTGCTGTATTTCCACTGACAAATATGTTACCTATAGAAATGTCGAATAATACGCTTTTGCCATATTACCCGTACCTATGGGTATTATGGCATGTAGCATTGGGTAATATGGCAACATCATTCTATGATGTGAAAATTGGAAATAACCTCATTTTCTGAAAAAGTTGCAAAATTACCAAAATAAGCTTCAATTTCCAATAAAATAAAAATAAGAAACTTCTCATTGCACAACAATAAAGGCTGAAAATGCTGTTTTCTTTTTAGCTATCTTCGATAACAGAGTGCAATTCTCGCAGAATCTGTCAGATTGAGTACAGATTTCGTGGACGCATCGAAAACATTGTACACATTCGTTTTTGTTCAAAAAAAATGTCCGTTGCATGTTGGGCAAATATCTGAATTATCAAACCCGATTTCTGAATCATCGCTTTCTTTCTTTACTACCTCAGTTTCAGTGTCCGATGAACTGGACCTATGACTATCATGCATTGAGATATTTCGCTTCATTTTGAATTTCGTTGTCATTGCTTGGTTCTCATTCTGGGAAATTTCTTCAGACCTTCTTGGTGTTTCTTCTTTTTTTTTCATCTCCATTGTTTTTTCGATATATTTATTTTTTCATCCATCTTTGTTTTGTTGTAACAAATTATTTCGGGTGAAGTTAGTACTTCAGCATGTTTGTTTTTGATGAACTCTATTGCTACTCAGTCCTGGTTCTGCGAGGATCCGGCAGAATTTCTTCGAATTGATTTCTGTTTTCACGAACATAAGTTGCAATAGCATCTTGTCTGTGGACCGTTGGAAAGTTATTTTCATTTAGCTCCCCGATGACATGTTGTTCTGCATGAAGATCCTTCAGAACTTGTGAAAGGTCGTCAAGGACAAATGCATAATCAGGAATCTGTTCGGGATTGAACGGAAAAAATCCACATGGTCTGAACCCGGTTGTCCCATTTTGAATAGTTGCTACCTCAATGACCAACTAGAACACTTTTAAGTTAGTTATGGTATTTATTTGTATTTGGAGCAATCCATAAGTAGTGTTTTTGGATCGAAATTCAGTGACTCTGATATGTTATAGAAGTTGAATAATCATAGTTTTGGTATCCCAGATGACGTGTTGATGATTCACGTAACATTTCTGTTATGTCAGGCACAGGTTCAATTAACCTACCTCAATGACATTGACTATATTATTGTATATTAGGGTATTTGTTAAACTGTAGTTTTCATGTATATGTATCATACTCAAATCATACTGATATCCAAACAGGCTATTATAGCCTAATTACAAGGATAAAAAGAAATGAAACTTATATAATTGAAAAGAAAAAAAATCAAAACAATGTATACTATATAAAACTATTGAATAATCTACCAGAACTGTAGGGGAAAGTAATGGCTACTTATGTAGCTAAATCTAACATATGTCCTAAAAATTCTTTTGCGGAATACAGGTAGGGAAAGTGTCCAATCGAGATCTATGGAGGTGTTTAAGTTATTCACTAATTTAAGTTAGTGGTGCCTTTGTTCCGGTACACGTAGTTGTAATGATGAATATAAGTGGAGTCTGCTCTCTTCGTCTACATTTGGAAACTGTACTGAAGAGATTTTCCGAAAAGTGTTATTCTATGTTGACGAATTATCAGAAGATCACCATTGAGTCCATTATAGTTATGCTATAAAGATAATGGAAATGCTGTAAGAATTTTATTCTGTATGACAGCTGTAGATAGTATGACAACTGTCCCTGCCTATGCTGAAGATAGGTTTTATTATTCGTTTCTGGGCTACAGCTACTCGAGGGAAATCTTGAACCTCACGCCAGACAAGTATATTATGCTCATATGCTCTTCAATTCCTAATCCCAATAAATCTTGAGTTATGTTGTTTGGAAGTGAGAATGCTGCAATTCATACTTGATATGAAATACATATTGAACCTGCTGGTTATGGTAATAATGAAGAGAAACCAAAACATTTATGAGTTATTTCTGCTTGTATTGAGTTAGTTTATTTTTAAAAAACTAAAAGTTTTCCTGTACGACTTCTATGTTTTCAACCATGAGGGTGTGGTGTATGAACACTGTTTGACATCTAGACAAAACTTCGAATCCGGCAAGTACAACATGTAAACCATGATAAATTATTAGCAAAACTGGAAAGATTTGGTATTAGAGGGGTAGCGAATACGTGGATATCATCATTTATACCAAATCGTACGCAGTACGTTAGTATAGCCCAAAACAATGGCAGCAAGACTCGGAAAGTCAAGTCACAACTGAAAACTATTGAGAGAGGTGTTCATCAGGGGTCAATATTAGGCCCTGTACAATTTATATTGTATGTGACAGATATCGATCAGAATATCAACTCAGGCAAGTACACTGCATGTGTAGATGATTTTTCACTGACAATATCAGCTCCTACAACATCGGAAATAGAAAAGGTAGGCACTGATGTAATGAAAAAAATCACTAACTGATTTAGTGAAAATGACCTGTATTTGAATGTTGATAGGATAACGTTAAATAGATTTCATAACAAAGAGAAAGCATGTAACACAATAGAAAATGAGGTGAATAACAGGCCCTTATGAAGCTCTAATAAAAGGAGAATGAAATTTCTAGGGCTTTATATTGGTGAGCACCTTGACTGGAAGGCACAATGTAGACATATTATTGCCAAGCTTCACTCAATGAATTACTCAGTCAGGAACATGCGTAATCTTTCCACAAGAAAACAGTTAATAATTCTTTATTCCGCTCATATAGACTCCCAACTTAGATATGGCATTTTATTGTGGGGTATGTCAACTAGGTGTGCTGAGATGTTTATAGCACAAAAAACGATTGTTCGCTGTATGGCAGGGATGTCTAGCTCTCAATCATGTGGACAATTGTTTCCAAACTCAGGTATATCGACAACACCATGTGTTCATATATATGAAGCATGTATGTATGTTTTCCGAAACAGAAATAAATTCACACTCAACGATAACGTGCACAATTATCATACGAGAAAGGTAAAATATATACAATTCCAGACGGTCCGTTTGAAGCTGAGTAATCAATCTCCAAATAGCATGGGCGCTAGGTTCCGTGGACCAATGAAGCAAAGTACTTGGGGGTTACCCTAGACAAGAAATTGACATTCAGGTCTCACGTAAGGAAGAGAATTGGAATGGCGAGAGGAGCCAAACAACGCCTAGCACCAATAATAGGTTGCAAAAGCCATATGGGCAGTCGAATTGCTGATGATAAGAACCGTTCTCAGGCCCATAATACTGTATGCTTGCACTGCCTGGGGCTAGTGCACGCAAACATACAGGAACCAGAGCCAGAGGTTCATTAACGGATGCGTAAGGGCCGCCGCAAACGCACCTAGGTATATATCAAACAGATATATTTACAGAGACCTAGACCTAAACACGCAATATGTGGACGTGTATATGAGAGAACATGCAGAAAGTGTGTTCGATAGAATCAGATCGCACAACAATCCTACGTTACGCAATATATACGATGCGTTGAATAGGGATGACCCCAGATTCCGAGAAAGGGACAAGCACAGACGGCCCACCAAGCAAAACCAACGACCACTCACGCAAGTCGCCCTCAAGCGGCTACGGTAAGTACAGGGATCAACCAGATCACTTCTCTTTCAGCAGTGAAGTTCACCGTGAAACAATCGACCGCGATTCTCTTACAGGATTCACCGAAGAGCACTCGACAGCGACTCAGGTGAGTTTTTGGGGGCCCCATGCTCAAATTCAGTTGAGACAGCCAAAACAAAAGAATATAACAGATCGGAAAGTAAAAGCACCTGAAGGCTGACTTTCGACCAAAAGAGGTCAAATGTCAATCTTGCTGAAGTACCCAGCAGCGGGATTGAGGACCGCTCCAGGAGGAGCGGGGGTGGATGGAATGGTGTATTAGGTTTTCCCCATAAAATTTATTTTGTGAGGCGAAGCTTCCACTTCAGGGCACTCAACCCGGGAGGGGGCATGGGGAGGATTTTGCAGATCGAGAATACTAGTGATTGTGTTTGAAATATTTGCAAAAATTTCCGGCAATATTCACGAATTCAACGCGTTATTCGCCATGTGACCCGACATCTGAGTCTCAACAAAATCATACCACTAGTCCCTGTAACACATTTATGGGCTTCACGACTTGTTTTCGTTTTTGGCTCTATCAACTGCCGTTTAGTTCTTGCTTCACATTGCTTCATATGGAATATTAAATTAAGGAGCCTGGCCACTCCAAACAGCTTTTGGCCCTGGAATTTTCCTATTTTTGATTCGAATAATATGCATAACAAAATATTCGAAAAAAAAACAAGTTTTTTAATTTTTTTATTAGTGTTTATTGTAGTATCAGTTTTCTCTAATGCATGTTGTTTGATGTAGTTTGGGTTTTCTTCTTCCATGTAATTCAGTCTCAATGAACTCTGAAAAATATCTTCTCTAAACTCTGTTATAGATATGTGTCCTTTTATTAGCGTCTTGTAAAGAATATATGCGTTTAGTATAGAAGTTCCTAGTATCAGTTAAAACGCAAGCTTGCGATGCCACCTGATTCCCTTTCTCTAGGGCGTGGAATACGCCTTTGAGGAAGGTCATTGTAATCGCATATCAGTGTGAGTTTGTCAATTTGTTCACCTCGTCGTTGCTTTCGTTGTGTCTGCTATATGACAAGTACTCAGAGTAAGTACCTTCCGTTTGTCTTGCCACTTCAAGACAACCACTCCGTTACTTCTCTAGCAATAACCTCTCCCTTTTTCAGCTTCTTGGCTGTCACTTCTGTAGGATTGAGCTTTCTGTTTTTTCTGAGTATGCCGACTAGGTGGGTTTCTCGTTTTAGAAGCTCCTGTTCAAGACTAATACTATTATAGTAATTGTTCGTTAAAAGAATCCTCCCTTGGCGAAGAAGTGGTTTCATAAGTTTTAAGCTTATGCAGCTCTATTCCGAACTTGGAACGTTTATTTTTCATATACTGTTTGAAAAATTTCTCGTTCCGGGATATAATTTTCTTTGAATTTGTCAATAACTAGAGTGTCAGCGAAGGACCTAATTTTGCTAAACGATCACCAGGAATAGCTTCTTGGTTGTTACTAAAATGAAACAAACGCAGCAGCAACTCAAAATGATTCCTAGACATCTATCGGAAGAATTTATTTGAATACAGTGGGCTTTCTCTTCAATAATCTGTAATCTTAGGGTATTTTGCTAAGCCCATCTACGAAGAAATTGCAAAAAATGAGGTTATTTCTTTTGCATCAGTGTTTTTCTATTTATGTAGTCTAGAGTGTTGCAGAATTCCTTTACTAATCCTACATCTACTACATTTTTATTGAAGAATATTGTAAAAAAATCGACAGGAGTCTTAGCCAGATAGCATTCCCTTATCTCGTCAGAGGAGCCTACGGAACCTACGAAGATATCAAGTTTCTTTAGAGATGTTCCTGTAACAATAGACCAAGTCGCATCTTCAGTTGTTCCATGAGGATCATCATTGTCCGAATTGTCGTTATCAATCGTGCAATATTTCATAACAACTGTCTCTGTAGCATCTTCTACTGACAAATTCAATTCCGACGATTGAGAAATTTCTTTGGACGTTAAAGGAATGGCACCATCATGAACCTGACTTTCTTTTGGCTTAGATGTCAATGAAATACTTTCTGGCCTAAAAAATAACTCAGATAATACCTACTACGTAAAAAAATGCTATATAATTTGTGCATACAAGACACTTGAAAAATCCATCATAATTTTGAAAAAAAAATTGAAAATGTTACCTTTTGAATCTTTTATGCGGCCTAAAATTTTCATCTGAAGAATATTCATTATCAGATCCAAGATTGTATTCATCTGATGAATACTCACTTTGAGAAGGTTCTTCTTCTGATTCAGAAAAAAATTCACTTCAATTTTTTTTCCTATTGTGCTTGATTTTTTTCGTAATCACCACTCACTCTCACTTTCAATAGAGCGTCCTCTCATTATCAAATGAGAAAACGTAATAAACAAGTGACGGCGGCGACACCCGTATGCTGGTCGAGAGTACAAATTAGTCAAAACAGGCAAAGCAAGCCTGTATAATGCGTGAACCGCGTTTGAGTTACAGGGCCTCACAGATACATAGGCTCCGACAACCAAACGTTGGTTCGTTTTATGCGGAAAAATATCTCAAAGAAGTTGTTTGTGAATTATTACATAGCATTTCAAAGTTATCGATATAAATATCTCTAAAAATAGTTTTGGCTTGAGTGGAAAAATTTTAGTATTTGACGTAGGCGATTAACGTGTTGAAGAAACAATAAGGAGGGCTTGTATGGCTACAACTTCATGAATGCTGGAAAATTGTTATAAAAATACTATTGCAAGAGCAAATATGTGTTTGAAGAACGTTGGACGGCAACTTGGAACATTTAATGTTTATATCGTGAACGACATAGACGGTCAGGAGTATGTCGACATTGATTCTTTTGTTTGTTACTTTGTGTATTACATGTTTTTCCCAATAAATATTGGTCCCTTATTTTTGAGGTGGCCTTGACCGGAAATTGTATATGAGCATACAGTGATGGTGAGAAAAATGTCAGGAACACATATTATGAGTGATTTTTTTGCTGGCTTATTTGGCAACACTGTTTTTGACAGATCACGGGTGAATCGTGTCTTGTGTCATTGTCAAACTTGTTCAGTTTGGTCTATAATTTGACCATGAATCGACTTACTGATGAACAACGAACCCAGTTTACATTGTTGGACATTAAACCACCAACACGCATACGTAGAGTGAGGACCGAAGAAAATATTGCGGCTGTATCAGCCAGTGATCGTGATGGCGTGAAATGTCGATTTGCCGCCATTCGCAGCAATTGGGCCTCTGTTACGCCACTACGTTGAATATTTTGCGAAAGGATTTGGGTGTGAAACCTTATAAGATACAGCTGGTGCAAGAATTAAATCCACACGACCTCCCACAACATTTGGTGAATGAGCGCTGGAAAAGTTGGAGTTTTCATCGAAAAATTGTGTTCAGCGACGGGGCTCATTTTTGGTTGAATGGATACGTTTACAAGCAAAATTGCCGCATCTGGAGTGAAAACCAGCCACAAGCATTGCAAGAGCTACCGATTCATTCCGAAAAAGTCACTGTTTGGTGTGAATTATGGGTCGGCGGCATCATCGGGCCGTTCTTCTTGAAAGATGACAATGGCCGGAACGTTACTGTGAATAGCGAGCGCTACCGTGTGATAATTGACGACTTTTTGTTGCCCAATAAAGAAGAATTAGACATGTCTGACATGTGTGGTTTCAACAAGACAGTGCCACATGCCACACGGCACGCGAAACAATGGCCCAATTGAGAGCCGCCTTCGGTGAACAGTTCATCTCACGTTTGGGGCCCGACAATTGGCCGCCTAGATCGTGTGGTCATGTTAGGGCTCATGTCTACAGGAATAAACCAGCAACGACTGACGCTCTGAAAGTCAATATTGAAGCATTCATACGTGAAATACCGGTCGATATGTTAGAGAGAGTGTGCCAAAATTGGACCTTGCGCATGAGCCATCTGAAGTAGAGCCGCGAACAACATATGCATGGAATCATTTTCGAACATTAATTATATGAATCGTTCTATCGATTCTAATAAAGATTTCATCAATTTTCTAAAATTTTTGTGTTTTTTCGAAAATCAAATCCTATACCTTTCAAAAAATCACCCGTTATATTACATAGCTGTATTTCTCATTAGAGTGGCTACAAAAATCGATGAGGAAAACTAAAGGTCCGTATTCGAGAAAATTAAGTTAATGATGAAATTCAATGAACGAAACGTTGCATTGCAGATTGATATTGAATTATAACAAATACAGAACATTTTCAAAAATTCCACTGCCTATATCATTTGAAATGGAGGCGGTGGAGCTAAAAAAACAAAATTCAACAATTCTTGTTTTATCAAATATTCCAAAAACAATCATTGATACTTTTGATCTGAAAAGAAAATATTTCAGTTCCTCAAACTAGAAATCTTAAGTCCAATTCAACCAATCTTGTAAGTCTTACCGTTTACGACATAGCAATAGCAGGATTAGATAAAGAAACGCCCTGTATATGTGAATTAAAGATTTTTCTTTTTGGAAATTACATGTAAGACATAAAAATGTTCGTTCGAAGGTGGTTGACAATGTTTTGTGGTGAATTTCATCAGTTCGGACTTCCATTGTCTAATATGATAGAATGTGATTTAAATTCCCTGAAAAAACAAATGAAAGTGAAAATTGAAAAAAATAGCTGAACAATTATATCAAACTAGAACCCTTGAAAAACAATTACAATAAAATGAAAAATAATCAAATAAATCTGAATAATTGAAATAAAAATCGAAATATTCAATGCCAAGTTACTTCACGACGTTTCGATTGTTAGTATTTACTATCGTCTTCGGTTGATGATAGCAATAGTGGGATCAGATAAATAAATGATCTGTATGAGTGAATTGAAGTTTTTTCATATTGAAAATCGCATGTAAGATATAAGAATGTTTGTTTGAAGATGGTTGACAATGTTTCATGGTGAATTTCATCAGTATGGACTTTCATTGTCTCATATGATATAATATAATTTGAAATCTTTGGAGAAATAAATTGAATTGCTGAAAATAAAAGCTAAAAACCCTGAAATAAAATTACAATAGAATTAAAAATAAGTATAAAAAATGAAAATTGAACAATTGAAATGAAATGAAAATTAAAAGATTTCAAGCCTAGTTACTTCACGACGTTTTGCTTTCTGTATCCACAATCGCCTTCGGGTGATGACAGAATGTGTCGAAACAGCTGTTAGCAATAAATGACAGTATTGTACAAATAGTAAAGTATTATTTCTACCCTACGCATTCAATTTGAATGAATTCACACATATCAGAAGCCGAAGAGTGCTCATTCCTTCAAATTGTTATCCAGTCCAATATAATTGACTTTTCATCATTTTCAACTGAACTGTACCTTAACCACAACTGAAAAAATATAGGTTTTCTGGTATCATGAATAATATTATTTTACCTTCGAATAACAAAAATGAATAATAACGTCGATTTAATTTTTACAAATGCTACTGTTCTCGTAGAAGATTTGCTCAATGTTTCTGCTAGGAATAAAACCTCTCTGCATTAAATCACATATATAGTTCATGCATATTTGATAGGGTGATTTCTCAGAGAGAAAAATATACGCTGAATCTGTTTGGACATCTGAAACCTTTCTCGGCTATTATCGTGACATCGAAACATTAACTAGACGAAGATGATTCATTGAAATGAACTTTTCTTTTTGTACTCTACCAATTATTATTCTACCAGTCACATTGCTAATCTCGATTTACAATAACAAATATAACTGTACATTATTACGTCCAATAAAGTTTCGAAATAGTTATACTTTTTTTGAGACTGAAAGTTTCTGGCTTTCTATTACTCCGTATTGATACAAAAATTGTGAGAATTTTCCAAAGAAAGGAAGAAAGCAAAAAATTTCAAAAGAATTAACTCCAGACATAGATGTGTAGATCATTCAAAGAAGTAACTTTCAGACACAAAATGAAAGAAAAAGGCCTTCTGAAACAGCTACTTTCATATAAACATTGAATCACACGAAAGAAAAATTCATTCG
>WOGR01003774.1:4143-15483 GCA_015342045.1 Leptinotarsa lineolata | reverse complement strand
GTTTATTTCAGGGATTTCAAATCATTTTACAAATTTTTAGACAATGGAAGTCCGAACTGCTGAAATTGGCCATATTTAAAGTTTGAACATGTTATCTTATAGAAAAAAAAATTAGCTATTACAATGTACAGTCTTTTGAACCCCCCTGGCCAGAATAGAGGTCATTTAAACTGCTGTAGTTCAAGTTTTCACCGGTGAAGACGCCATCTTCAGTACACTGTCTGGCTTCCTTAAGTGCTTCAGTCAGATCTATCGATGCGTTAGCACCATTGGAGTTGAGTTTTTGGTGGCTGAACATGCTATGTAGTCTTAGAAAGAACCACATCGGCAGGGTAGCCTGTACTACCTCTCAACAAATTCGAACGATATCCTTAGTTTATTAACGTATTCAAAAAAAAAAACTTTCGTTCCTATAGAACGAATTGTTCAATTAGATAATTTGTATTCAAAAAACACTTCATTGTGAGATTTTCACTATACAGTTTTACAAAAACGAGTGAAGACACGCCAGAAGAAGCGTTGCGTTTTTGGATTTTCATCAAGTATCGGCCAATTCCATCATATACCTTAGTTTATTGTATTAGTTTGAAAATATCCTTATATGATGAAACTGCAGTAACGATAGATACAAATAAAAGTGGTAAAGAAACATAGGAAGTTTCGATTCTCATTTTTCTTTTCAGTTAAATTTTTCCATGAAACTGCAATAATAAATTCAAGTTTATTTCATTACCGCGTGTGTCTCCGTGAATCAATACCGGTAGCGGCTTCTGGGTGAATCTTATAGTGAAGTCATTGAGATTCTAAATATAGATCACACGGATCATAATTCTGTTTTCTATATATAATACCCATAAAGCGTACCTTGATTCTTCAAACTACCACACCGCAATATGAAATCACACATACACATACAGTGCGGACGTAAAAAGTCCCTTCCCCCTCTTAACTTTTAAATTGGCCAAGATATAAACGTCGGACAAAATGTATGTAAAAATTTGTTATTTTCAATGCTTTTTGATGAAGACGAGAATGCTGCATCACTCGTCGCTTAGAGAGGCCTACTTGTTTTTTCAAAGAGAAAAGGTAGTTTTGTATGACTTCGTTTGATATGTATTTCTGATGTGTATCGAACACTGTTTCATTTTTGGTAATCGGACCAACCATTTCTGGACAGTTTTATGTTCGTTTTGAAAATCTACTGGTAATTATAATTTCAATGAAAAATGTATTCGTAACTCACTTCAGTTGTTCACCATTCAGTTTCTAACAATAATGAAGTTTGTTTACAAATTCATTTGTCACTTTTTGAAGTGTTTCTGGGGTAATTTCGTTAGAAGCACCTTTTATTCTATCCATAAGCTTTGGAATAGACTGCGGTTGTGTAACGTATAATTTAGATTTCATCGATCCCCATAAAAACCTAAGGGCGTCATATCTGGTGGTCTAGCAGCAGTTCTGAGGGATCACGTTCAGCAGTCCACTGGTTTGAATAATTGTCATCTAACCACTTTCGAACCAACTCGTCGTGATAAAGAGGTACCTCATCTTGCTGAAACCTAATATTAGTTGAAAACACATTGAAGTTTAACAATTTTCCAAACCGATAGACACGCAAACTTGATCTCAGAAGAGACCACTAGATCATCTAATATCAGGCTCCTGGATATTTTTGAGGGAATACGTGACACCGGAAGTGTATAATACACAACTGCAGTTAATTTCAGAACTCGCGGACAGGGAAACATATAGATGAAACAAAATTATCTCAGATCATTTCCACAAGGAAATAAATAAATTTGTGAGTGAATTTAGAACACATTTTTCTTGAATTTGTGATATTTACCGTTTGTTTGCAAATTCTTAAAAATAATAATTACTCACGAACGGCTGATCCAATTGCCAATGATTGAACAATTTTGGCTGGAGCATCAAAACTATTACTACAGCCCTTCTCGGTAAATACAGTATTTTTACGCAAAACATGTCAGACCAAAAATTAAAAGGGGCGGACTTTCTACGTCCGCACTGTATATGAGTTGGGTATCTTTTTATTTCAACCCTTGTTGAAGCCAGAGGCCGTGTTCATTCACAGTTGACTGAAAAAATGTGTTAAACAAATATTAGCGTTGGAGAAATGACGACTTATTCAGGTAATACTTACACTGCTGCATCTTAAGGCAAATTTCCACCGAACGAACTCGCTTGCGACTAGTTTCGTTCAAAAACAAAAACTTGTTTTAGTTTCGAAAACAAACTCGAAACTCGAATTCCACCAAACAGACAAAAACTAGTCTGAGTCGCATGTTTGGTTGTGAAATATTTTCTATCGTTTCCACTACTAATCTAAGATACGATATAAGAAAGACCTGCACCCATCTGGATAAAAATTATTTGATAGGTAATTTAGTATGTTATAAATTATAAAAAACAAGGGGTGCCTCTTATAATGTTTTTGTCCAGACTATAATTAATAATTGAAAATAGTTTTTTTTTAAATTAATTCTACTAGTGAGTTTAATAAAAAAATAACACTAACAGTAAGTATAAAGCCTATTATAGAATATACAAACGTAAGGGTGTCTGTCACAGACCATATACCCTAGACGGTTCACGTAGGGTATATGGTCTGTGGTGTCTATTTTTATCCTGTCCAAACTATTGAACAGCCAGGTGTAAACAGGTATTTAGGTTGTAGTTAGTTTCACTTACTTGTTTAATATATCAACCAAACATAATATTAGGCGCTGTTTTATTGCGAATACGATGATATAGGAGTGCATGTGAGAAATCTGTTTCGAATGAAGAGTGCCGAATTTTAAAAAATTCAATTTCTATTTTTTTAAATATTTCCTCCTTCTTTGGTAGTTCTTTCCATTTTATATACTAATGGTGATGTATAAAACCAATTGTTTTTTTTAAACAAGTCAAAAATATACTGAAATATATTCAGAAATCCTTTCTGCTAAATACAAATGTGTAAATATTTTACTCCTCTTTTCCCTTTACCTACCTCAGATATAGACTTACACTATAGTACAATCCCATAATAGTAGGCACTAAATTCAAAGAAATATTATTGCATTAAAACGAAAACATTGTTATCATTTTTCCTCATCTGTTTAGTATAATTTCCGTACGCCACTACAAGAGACAAATTAAAGCAGAAACGTCAGTCATTTCTGAGAATTTAGTATGTAGTATTTTGGAATTATAGTTTTTTATAATCTTACAATGATAAAATACTTATCAGTAAGGCATTCAAGACATTATTCTGTATTCATTGAATGAAAATCGAAGAGAACAAACAGTAATGAAAAAATGAAATTGTCTTCGGAATAAGGGTTCATATGAAAGCCAAATTTAAAAGTCACCAAACTAGGAATGTCATTTTTAAACATGAGATTTCGTTAATTCTTTGCTCTCATAAGTTTCGACTTTAGTAGGTTGTCGTTCGTGAAGGGGGGACTGGTTAACGAAAAAAATATTTCAATCCATTTTTGAATCATTGAAAATGATGAAGCCATTATCAATCAAAAGTTAATTTTTCTTTTTCAGTTTGGAAATGAAACTAATGGGTTTCTATTGATTTTTGAAAATATTTGGAAAACTTTTTTGCAAAAAAAAACAGAAATATATCAATTCCCTTGGCAAAATTTCATATGTAGTATTAAAACACATGTCATTTAAATGAATAAAACTTTTGAAACAACCTGATATTATATGATTTTGAATTTCATATCGTCATCATTGGTTACCCCAGAGTTAAAAATTAGATACATTTTCATTCGATAAAATAGAGTCAAAGCTGAGTGGCAAACTAAAAACCTACGCAACAGTAAATGCGTGATATTTTTATATGTTTGTCATCAGCTAAACACCTGTGAATCTGTTTCGGTTTCCTTATTCGTAAATATCCCGCAGTCAAAATTGATTCACCGGTACCATAATTATTCATCGTCATAATCATGACTTTTTCAAGGACATTGCGTTCTTGAACACGTTATTGCAGTCACGTATAAAACGTTCTAATCATTTTCAATTACAAGTATTCATTGTACGAGAGCAGTTCTTCAAATGATTGTCCATGTTATTCTGGGATTTTTACTTGGAGATGAATCACATTTCACTGCAAACGGAAGTATAAAGGGTTGATTGAAAGTTACACGTCAACCAAATATTATGAGTGAATTAATTTCCTGAAAATTGTATACCGGGTGGCTCACCCCTATAACTTTTTTATTATTGGAGATAGTAAAAATGACATTTGGGGGTTGTGTATTATAGTTCAATTTACATTTTTTGACATATTTACTTGCTTTACTGTACTTCTGGTTTGACCGGAAATGACTATAATATACAACCTCCAAATTTCGTTTTTCTATTTCCAATAATAAAAAAGTTATAGGGGTGAGCCATCTTAGAGAATCACCCGGTATAGTCTAGTTCACAAATGTTATTTTTCTTGATTTACGTTCGTCTTCGTTGACAATTATGATTGTTGTCATGATCTTTATTCCAAACAGAATAATTTACGAGTAGACGGAAGTAGCGCCAACAAATCTTTTAAAAGTTATAAATGATTTTGTAAAACAAAAAAGGGGGATTCGTTTTCGGCCAATATCTCAAAAACTATTGCGAATTTCGAAAAATTCAAAAAATATCTTTGAAGAGCGGAAAATTTATTAAAAAAAGTTCACTCTCCTGAAACTGGCCAGTGAAAATACGGGAAAGACGGATATTTCGTCTCACGTGCCCGATTCAGTTATTACAATAAACATTTCAACCTGCTAAGAATATTAGGAAATGAAAAAATGTATGTACTTGGTAGGTAGTTGAATAAATAATCTTTCAGTAAAAAATTTATCACAATTTTCCTCTTAATTATGCTTTTATCAATTAACATTTGTTTAAAAATTGAAGGTTTACATAAAAACCTTGATAATTTTTCAAATTAGAGCAGGGAGCTTTGTAATGAATCGAAATAGAAAATTCGAACTGCAGAAAGATATATTTGATTTTTTAAATTCTGGAGTCAAAAGCAGCTTTTCATAATAAACAAAATTATCAAATACAAGTTGCTAATGAACCGCCTATTTTTCTTTGGAAAAAAAATATATTGAAATATTGTAGTGATTTATAGGTGTGAACTAGAATGAAAGGTAGAATCTCTGTCGTAGAATAAATCCAAAACAAGCACCGCTCTTGAACTGCGACACTTTTCCCAACGCACGTTTTACCAATTAAGTTGGTGCCTTGAGATGAAGTAGACTCATTCCTAACTTCAACCCCGGCATCTATTTATATCTAACAAGGTATACTTTCACTTTCAGACACACATCAATGATTTTGGGTCGCGGAAAATTTTTTGGAGGTAAACAGTGGGCTCTTTGTAATGAGACCTTTAGCACTGATCATAGTTCTCACGCCACACTTCGCTATTCCAGACTTTCGAAAGCATCCAAAAATCTAGTGTAAATGTACCGATCTCAACAATTTTAGACAGTTTTCTTTCATTCTGTGGCGTGTTGAGCATCATTAGATTTGTCTGGTCTTCGAAATAGAATATGTGCTGAATGTTCTTTGAAACGAATTTCAATGGCTCGCTTAGTCTGACCAATATATTTTTGTCACAGTCCTCACAGCTCATTTCTTATATATGTTACTTTTCATTTAGCATCATCTTGTCTCCAGGATAACCTAGCCTAACCTAACATTTTTTGAGGTGTGCAAGAAGTTTAAAGGTTACTTTCACGTTTGATTTTTTTGAAAATGAGCTTTACTTTGTTTGAGTATCTTGATTCATGCGGAGGTCAATGAACTTTGAATTAATATCTTTTTGAAAAGTCGAAGATTTACTAAGATTCTCCATAAATTTGTTTTCTAATAACTTATCTACCATATACTCGTTGCTTTCAGTTATGTCCATGATAACATTATTCTCAATGTTGTGTTTTTCTTTAGTCAAGTCCATGGACATTGTGTATTGTGGACTATGAAGTTGGTTGGCTATCAGTAATTTATCGTAAAATTACTAGTATTCTTTTTTTATATCCTGGTTACTTCTAATCACTAAGACATCCAAGAATGGTAACTCTTCGTTGTATGTAAGTTTAATATTAGATCTGTTGTTAAGAGTTGCTTTACTGTTTTGATTTTTTTCAGATTGTGGAAGTTGTGAATTTCCAAAAAAGACAGTGAAAATTACATTGAAAAGTATGTTATTATATACCGAACTCGTTTATCATAGATACATATATGAAACCCGTTATTTTCTTATCAATATGTCATATCATTTTCAGTTATTTCGAAGATAATAATGATAATAATTCCGAAGTCCATAATTAATTTGATCTTAGGTGTGTAGCTAGATTACAACTAATACTTCCTATCAATAAATACGATGGCATAGTATTTGCGATATTGATTTTCGAAACCTGTTTTATTAGAGGAAGGCGGCAAACGAGTTTTTAATTATTCCATTCTTGAGTAAATGTGCGTTATTAAGAAATCATTCGTCCTTCTATAAAAATATTGACACCTTCGCAAATACATATTGCGTGATAAATAAATTAGTGATCATTTGCGACATGATGAAAGTTAGATATATTTGTAGGGTTACCTAATGTGTTATTAATGTATTAGCATCCTCAAATATATGTTTTTATTAATTTTCATGGGCACACTAATTACGTGAAATATGTTTTACTTCATAATTGAATAAACTGTCGTATAGAGAATTATCATGAGGAATGAATTGAGTATTTAATTTTTTGGTTAACTAATTTAGTGATCCAATAATGTTTCTGAAGAAAGGTTGATTGGATAACAGGATCAATTTTTTTTTAAAGAAACAATTGTTTTCTTGCCAATGTTTCGAATTTAAATAAATTCTTATTTTCTACAATCGTTTTGTTTATTCGTGTGATGATCGCTAATCATTAATAGTAGATTCTTTCTCATGTCCCACAGGATATTATTCGACCGTATCGGATATGGATTTCGTTCATAACACATGCATTTTGTCTAAGTTGACTACTTTGGTTATTTGTCATTAGTGTTAGTTGTCATGCATACCAAAACAAGCACTTTTTCCAAACACCAGAACTGCAATACTCTTCTCGACATGCGTTTCTTCAACCAAATTGGGGTCTGCAGAAGATGAAGAAAACTAATTCCTAACTCTTAAACTAGTCAGTAATCATATTTAACAAGATACACTTCCACTTTCCGACACACATCTCTGATTTCGGGTAGAAATTTTCGGGAAACGTTCTCCTGAAACTTCCCGCTATGTTGAACAGAGTTATTGATTCATAAAGAGGTAAACAGTGGGCTCTGTGGTAATGAACCTTTGTCACTATTCTCATAGTTCTCATGCCACACTATTTCTGGACTTTTGAAAACATCCAAAAATGTTGTTCACGTACCGATCTCAACAATTTCAGACAGTTTTTATTTATTCTATGGACGTTTTTCAAGGTGTGTTGAGCGACATTAGGTTTTTTAGTTTACGATATCGGATATGTGCCGAGTGTTCTTTGGAACGAGATTTGAAAGCTCGCTCTGTCTGACCGATATATGTTTGTCACAGTTCTCACAGCTTATTTCATATATTCCAGACTTTTCATTTTCCAACATCTCGCCTTTAGGGTTACCTAACATACGTTGAAGTGAACAGGAAGTTTTGAAGGCTAGTTTATCTTGGTTCATACGGAAAGACTCTGAATCCATGTATTTTTGAAAAGTCGTAGATTTACGAAGATTTCTTTTAAATTCACGTTTTCTGATGCACTCCTCTACTATATTTGAAGAATACCCCTGATTTTTCTTAATATTGTACCTTTGTATACTTAAAGGGAACGGAACAAGCCTATAGACAACAATGGGAGTCCTTCCGTATGAATCAAGATATACTAACGGATTAGATGGTACATATTTTTAAAAAGTTACCGTTCAAAACTACTTGCTCATTTCAACAAATGTTGAAAAATAAAGATGAGAAGTTGGAAAATAAAATTCGGAAATATATGAAATAGGCTGTGGGGACTGTGACAAAAAATATGTCGCTCTTACTGAGCGAGCCATTAAAACTATTTTCAAAGAACACGCACTACATATTCGATTTCGAAGACCAGAAAAATCTAGTGTCGCTCAACACGCCTTGGAGAACGGCCATAGAATAAATGAAAGCTGTCTGAAATTATTGAGATCGGTGACATGACACTATATTTTTGGATGCTTTCGAAAGTCTGGAAATAGCAAAGTGAAGCATGAGAACTATGAACAGTGATAAAGGTGTCATCCCAGAGAGCCCACCTTTTTGAATCACAATGCTAAAATAAGCGGAAACCTTCATGAGAAAATTGTTCGCAAATTTCTACCCTAACACATTGTTGTGTGTCGGAAAGTGATTAGATATAAATAGAGTTCTAGAGTTGTGAATTAGTATTCTTTACCCCCTGAAAACGCCAACTTGGTTGGTGAAACGCGCGTCGAGCAGAGTATTACAGTTCTGGTGTTTGGTGAAAGTGCTTGTTTTTTATTAATTTCATGCCAGAAGTTTCAGTTTCACCTTTTATTGTCATATGTAGATGATGTCATTTGCTGTTTTCATTGTATTCATTCTCGATTAAATTTTCCTTATATTCAGTAACGTCATGAGCTATTGAAATTTCAAGTGACACTATTTTCAAATACACAGCGTATTCAACTTTGAAAAAATACATGTTCTCCAAATGAAATCCTTATCATTTGGTCTATTGTAAACATCATTGTTCAATTACTGGTCTGTTTACCGAATCCTTATAGTGCAGTTTTAGTGTTTCATCAGTTTTTTCGAAGTTATGCGGAGGCTTTCACCAAATGATTAAATCTAACTGATTTGATTTCATTACTATTTTCTACTACCATTACTATGAGGCAGAGAATCTTTTCAGGAAATTGTGCAATTAAAATCTAGATTGGGATGGCTGTTTCATGTCGAGGAATGGTATAAAAATTCACGCTTCGGGTATTGATAGAATAAACAGTTTACTTTCTCACCAAAACTTCGTTCAGATATTGTGGTGTTTCAAATTTAACTACTTATGAATGAGTACCGAGTATGACTTTAATTTCAATTATGAAGAGTTCTGTGTTCTCTTTTTTGAGTTTGTCAGTAACAGAACCACGGGCAACAGTTCTGAACTATTTTCATTTCATTTAATAGAAAGTTATGAGGGTGATATATCCAAAATCTACATACCTTGATGAGATTATAAATCTCCATTACGCACCATCGGGTAAAATATATTTATTATTATTAAACTATATTTATGCTCAAGTGGATAGTGATAGCCTGGTTTTTTCACTTTTTTAGACCTAACAAAATCATTCGATACTGTTTCCTTCAAATTTTCATTAACAAAAATACTAGAAATGGGCTTTCCCAATAATGTGTAGTGTTGCATAAAATCGTATATGGAAAACCGTAGTTAAGTGGTTGAATGTAATGGAATTACATCAGTTTCTTATGATGTGAAATTTGGTATTCCACAAGGATCCGTTCTGGGCCTATTGTTATTCTTGATTTTTATCAATCAGAGATAAAAAAATTTAAAAGAGAACCTGCTTTATGCCTCGAAAAATAGCACCACCGAGTTGTTTTGTTTAGCTCTGAATGGTTTTGAAAAATATGAATGTTTCGCATATTTCATTTTAACAAATATTCTTTAAAAAACTCAATAAAATATTATTCACCCTATCTATAAGTTAAAGTTTGCTGTTTTGAAGTGATAGTACAGAACTTCGTTTATATCTTTTACACGTCCTATAATGAATCATTATAATATTTAGGGTGTATATAGTAGTCTTTGGTATTTTATAATAAACAATATAACTATATATGTACTTTTATAGTTATTTACATTTTGGCTCGCACAAATTGAAGCACTAATAGGCGGTATAATGGCGGCACATGCATTTCAGGACATTGGCACGTGGATAAACAGGAGTATTCTAATACGGTATTAATATCCCTCACGTACCTATAAATCCTGGGATTCCTAACCCCCCAATTGCTCTAGAATTATTCACAAAACACACTAGTGACTGCAACTCGACAATATCGATATCACCCCGATACGAACCTGTTCAATCTCTAAAAACAAATGAATAATGAAAAGAAATAATTTGTGGAAATGTAGGAAGGATTTTCGGATCGTCTTCGATATCGCGTCACCGCTTAGTTGATATGCAAATTTAATGATGTTAGTTCAAAACGGTTTATTCGTAAAACAAGTAAAATAATATTGTATTACTAAGTATAATTTATTTCCTCTAAGGAACAATTTTGATCGAATATTATGCAAAAATATTTGAAAACAAATAAAAACTATTTTAAAAAAATGTTTTCATATAATTATTTATTGGTTCAAGACTATATGACTTGAATTTTTAAGAAGAAATGAAATAGAATCAAATTAACTTTTTCTTGCATATACCTGTTTATTCTACTCAAATCAAATTTTGAAATGACTGAAGCAAGAAGAACGGGAGAAGAAATTTAATAATAGTTAATTTTTTTAACGGAGTATAACTTATTATTAAACTATAAGTATTACACTCAAGCCAAACCTATACTATAAGTATTACACTCAAGCCAAACCTATTTTTTTAAGGTGAGTGTTAATCTCAGATGGAGAGGGTTTTTTTCTGTGTGTTTAGACCGATATTTGTTGCAGACGAAAAGTAATGCTCAGAAACGTGCAAACCACGGCTAATCCATCTAACAACAGCAAATAATTTGTGAAACTGAAATGTCACACAGATATAGGGTAGCTTCATCGAGGGAAACTGATAGCCTTTAGGACTGGCATCAGATCTATTGGAAACACGTTTCACACATCAGTCTCTCGACGCGCGTCGAGGACTAATAAGACTCTTAATCATCTCCTGATGATGCTAACTTGGTTAGCAAAACGCACGTTGAAAGACAATATTTTTGTTCTACTGTGGGAAAAGTTTTTTCATAGATTGACTTTACACCAGAGCAGAGGTTCCAAACTCTACATATCAAGCTGGCTTTAGATATTATCTAAACCAGCGATACTCAACCTGTGGCCCGCGAGCCGCATGCGGTCCGCCAGCCTTTTCTATGCGGCCCTCTAGCGGCTCTAGCCTTTTCTGCAGCCTGCACTACGTCACAACTTGCGGCATTGGGATTTGATGTTGCAAAGTTATCGGATGAACTAATTGATTTTAAAAATTATACATATCTGGAGGCGATTTTTTAAGAAAACAGAGAGGTAAACAAATATGAAGAATTCTAGAAATTAGTATCGGATAACTACAAAACGC
>WOGR01003773.1:0-15483 GCA_015342045.1 Leptinotarsa lineolata | reverse complement strand
AACACGTCCTCGTGTCTGGTTTTGTGTAAAAAACTATCAGAATTCATCTAGTTCAAAACCAATCATGGTTACACTCAACAGAAATATCTTTCAATATGTCAAAGTCTTCATATACATACATGTATGCAAAATCATTTTTCCAGAAGTTCATATTTTTACTTCCGAGATGGCAATTCATATTTTTTCCATCGTCTTATTCAGAATTATGCTTCTATTTCTCAAATGTTATTCAGGCAATTCTAGAGATTCAGTATAAAAAAGATTTCTCCATATGAAATAGTGAATTCCAGGATGTGCAAAAAAAAAGGAAGAGAAATATAGATTCATCGTATGTCTCTGAACATAATTAACTGCGAAACAAGAGTATATTATAAGAATACATTATCTAAGTCCCCAATATGTACACGTTATCTACTCCTCTTCTAGGTTTAGAATATACTTGCCTTTCATCTTTATAAATATCTTCACGTTTCAACCTGATTGATCAAAAGATGTCACAAGGCAGGTATAATTTAACAATGGGGCAAGATTTTTTTCTTTTTCCAATTGAAACAAATTATTTTTATGGATTTGTGAGCAGTATTTATATCTGAAATTTTCTATTTATCTGATTATGCAAAAAAAACTGATACTTCAAGAATATATTTCAATCTTTAGCTTTCCTCAAGTCAAATATCTTGAATTTGGAGACGAGTATCATCCCTATCTTTCACACCACGTTAGATACATATTTGATGATTAGAACTACTCATTTCAAAGTCAAAAAAACTAGTTATGATGGAGTTATAGAAGTTAAGAATTATTTAAAAATATTTCCCTCTGCGTTATTACCACCTTTTTCAAAGAAAACGAAACTACTAACTTCCACATCCGAGTAGTTATAAGCCCACAAGCTTTTCAAAATTATATTCAAGATTCAAATTTACGGCAAGACGACAAAACAAAATATCAAGAGAATTATCTGTCGAACTCGAAAGAGCATTTTTCGACCACTTCATGATCACTAGAGCTCTAATTTTAGAAAATATTGAAATGTCGACAAATATAGTCAGTGGTCACTTTAGACTTGTTAGGATTACTCAAGACATCGTTTCTCCGAACAATTAATCTTGGAGGCGAACAAAATATTCCTTTGATAATATTACCGTCGTAATTTGAAGTGGAGCCCTATAATGGAGCCGTCAAATAGGAAAATCTACCACTCATTTACATTACTTGAATTGTTGTATATATTGTTGTGAGTTATCCCCTGAAAAAACCAACGCCGGTTAACGCTAGTCTTCACCGATCAATTGTGATTCCCAATTAAGGTCACGCTCAGCCCCACTTGTGTCTCTCTTGAAACATCTAGAAAGCCGTGTCATTTCTAGTTCGGAAAGTGCAGTGCGAATTGTACAAATAAGGAGATAGACATTCGAACATCACTCTAAGGTTTGGTTAAAGTTTTTGTGTAGTATGTGCGTACTAGTATATTAATGTACAGTGTACACTAGTGAATTTGATTGTATAGTGTGAAAAGTATGGAGAAAAACGTAACAAAATGAACATTAAATGGAACAGAGGAATTGGAAAGACAAAAGTATTTCCGCATTGAGATATAATATGGAAAAAAAATTCAATGTAGTGAAATACGGTTGGAAAAAAAATTCAAATTTATGTTTGAACACTGTACGAGGTGAAGTGTCGTCATTTCAGAGCGTTGATTATGGTTCCAAGTTCGGTCCCGTGCCTTGGCCTCCCGCGGAAATGTCTTGCTGCGAGGCCCCGGTGTCGCCCGCAAGGGGGCGGAAGCATACATAGTAGGGCTAGGTATGAAGCTTCAGAGCTAAAATGTCAAACCTTCCGAGTAAAAACCACTAAAGACTCCTGGCACTTAGTTGATCCCGGTTTGACGTTCGATAGTGGCGAAGGGGTGCTGATGACAGGGGCCGGTGACCTTGGTGTCAAAGTTTCTCTTTGGGCTGGCATACCTACGAGAATATTGGAGCCGACTTTGCTTCAGCATTACAGAACGTGCAGAAACTAAAGCTGAAACCACATTAAAAGGTAGACTTAATCGCCACTTACCTAGTCCGGCACTACCAGTATAAAATCTGCGTGGCGATTTCACTCAATGCGATCAGAGAGATGGACCAGGAGTTACGGTTAGTGGTAAAGATACTCCACTTGCCGAACTGCACAACTAATGGGTTGTTGTATGTCGGCAAGAAAGACGCCGGACTAGGAATACCGAGGTTAGAATGGCTCCTAACCTCAACAATCCTGAAAGCTGGGCTAAAGTTTGCGAACAACCCTGACCCAGCAATGCGGATCTGGCCACCGGAACCAGATTGGAGAGCCGTCTGAAAAATCTGGCGAAGGCGGCCAGAATTAACTGGCCTATTGAGGACCCTCAATTCCTCAATGACTACGTCAGAAAAGAACGTAGGAAAGAGCTCGTCAGATGGTCACGACTAAAGTCTCAAGGAAAATCGGTCGCTGCCTTCACCGACTCGACGATAACTAATGCTTGGCTGAGTGATTGTTCACTCCCAAGCCAAGCCGCAAGATAATAGCCCTTAGAATGAGGCAAGAGACAACAAAGCAAGGCACAGAGGTGAAAGTAACGGTGGAGCCGACAATTGTCGACCCCCGTGGCGGGAATCTCAAACCTGACCTGATGATACAGCGCCAGGGAAGGGTCCTTATGGTCGATGTCACAATCCGCCACGAAGATGGGGAAGGACTAGTTTCGGGACGTGAGAGTAAAATTGATAAATATAGCCAACTGCTGCCTCAATTTCGGCATAGGTTCCATGCGGACCATGCCGAAGTCCTACCAATCGTGGTGCATTGCCCAAGGAGACAATCCGATGTCTTAGCCAGCTCGGATTGAAGAATAAGGGCGCATCAAAAACAATTTCCGTGATAGCCCTAAGACGTAGCCCATAGAAATCTATCATGATTTCATGGACTACAATGCACCTCTTCGCCAACGTAGTTGGCAATCTCCATGAGCTCCGCCTCATGGCAATCTCTTGGCCATAGCTGCCATGTACTCACCGAAGGGTCTCACCCCTTTTGGTAAGGTCCTTTTTCAACCTAGGTGGTAATACCTATTCAATTGCATATAATATTTATTATTTTAACTCCTGTATGCATCTGGGTTTCAGCATTACTTTTATTTTTACCAATCCATCCCTATTGATGGTTGGTATTTTATATCTACACTTTTCATCGATTGACTGCTTGACACACTCCTCGGAGTTTGTCGCGCCGACCGCAGGAAAGTTCTCATGTCGAGATGCCTCGTCATCTCATTAGTGACGTTTTAGCTATCCTTTGAGAGAGTAATAGTGCTCATAAAGCCAGCAAAACCGATTTTGTTCCCACTTTTTCTCACCATCAAGTGACAATTATATCTGACCCACTGAGAAAAGTTATGAGTAGATGAAATTATTTCAATTCAACTCAACGCTAAAAGTACTTGAAGCGATCTTCAGATTTCTCATCCCACTGTTGTCTATTAAACCCACAGCGGCTGATCACGATTATTTTGAGCATGTGAACAGTATTGTTATGATAGTTTGTGATAATGTTTGAAAATAATGAGCATGCTTCGGTGGCTTCCTGTCGGTTCATCCATCCAGTGAAAAAGTTATTGGTGCAAGATAGAAAACACAAACAACTGCGCAAACTGATCCAAGCTGGTGCATTTCTAGTATTAGTAACAGGGAAAAATTCCAAAATAAAAAAAACTCTTTGAAAACAGCAACAAAAACCAAACTAAGCAGATCACAATAACTATACAAAATGTACACGACAATCAAAGCCTAATAGAGAAATCCACGTTACCGATTAGTCGAAATGGTGGTGCTATCATCGAACGTCACTTTATGCTTCGGTTTCTTTTTGAACCAGCAGAAGTAGTTGGACCCATCTGGTGAATTCTGGGAAGGCACCAGAGCCGGTCTAAGCCAGTAGATCTGCTCGTCAGAGTCGTCGTTGGTGGTGATGGATCCGTTGCTCTTGGATTTTTTTATCAACGCTGCTTTCTGGATGACTCCCATGATAGCCCTTTTGGGGGAGTTGTCGGTGACGCTGTAGGTGCGACCGTTTCCAATCACCAGGAGGGGTTGCTGAGAGGCGTCTTCCCGATGGGAGTTCAGGTGGACGTCGTGGACAAGTCTTAGGGAGCGGGATTCTCTGACAGTCGCTCTGCCGATCTGAAACAAATAATAATACATTTCAATATTTATCAGAAAAAGACGTATGATGAGTGATACTGGCAAATTTTTATCAAAGTTCGATTTGTTGTGAAGGAATTGAATTCTACAGTGAACATTTGATATCTGTATTATTTCTGTATACTTCATTTTTACAACACCTCATTTATTAACACTTGTGGAATCGCTGCAACACACTTATCTTCAATTATGAAAGAATTAGCTACATAACTGATCTTTCACATCTAATGTTGATGAATCAGGGAATGTAGAAGGCTATTGTATACTGGTCCTCTCCTTCCGATTAACCTTCCTCAAGAATTGTCATTCGAAAATTGAATTCTGGTCCTGCAGAATGCGAAGGGCCTACGTCTAGAAGAAACAGTGAGAATTTTCAAGATGATATCTACCAGTTTTGAATAGAAGAGTAATATCACTGTTCCTCGAATGCATTACACAAATGTATTTGCAATGATTTTCGAAATGATGTATCAATTGTCGTGGTTCTGTTGTAGATTCGGAAGTATTTATATGTGGAGATGAAGAGGTTGATAACACAATGATGACGTCATTAGTGGAAAACAACCTCTTTGAAACGAAAAATATCAAGTCGACCGAGTTTCAGTTTTTTTACGGTGACACATTTCAGCTGATAATTTAAAGTCAGTTCTACTTCGTTTTTTGTTGGAATTTTTAATTTCTATTATTGTAACAGTTTTGAATTATTTATAGTGTATATGAAAATAATTCGTTATTACTATAACTGATGATCTTTCTCAAATCCCAAAAGAGAATTTTATTTACATTTTGATAAAACTACCAAAAAATAATGACCTGAATGAAAAACCATTGAAAAAAATAAAGACAAAGGAACAAAAAGAGGTACAGAAATGAGTGAAAGTAAAAACAGAAGGAATATAGCACACTTCTATGTCTTTGAATATTAACAAGTTTTTTGAATTTTCATTCAAAGACTGACTGTAATAATCTATGCTGGTTTATTCAAAGCGAACACATATAGTCAACGGTTGAAGAGAAATAGACACTCCTAAAATTGTTCACAGTGAAAAACTATAATGAAAATAATGAATAATATGAATTTTTTTCTTGATACGACACATTGGATAGGCAATGGCTATAAAAATGAATTGTGAAAATATCAAGGAATCAGAATATTTAAGTATTTTTGTTGAAATGCCTTTCGGCTGTCTTGGTTGGAAACAACACTAGAACTCCATTATACACAATAAAAATCGAAGTAGAACTCCATTATACACAATAAAAATCGAAGTAAATATGACACAAGAAATAACTCATTTGGCTTGAGATTTATTGTTTATAAAAATTAAAAATGAACTCGTAAGATTATAAATTTTTTTGTAGAATGACTATTTTTCGTTACAAAAAACAATAAACCCTTATATTTGAGACACAATATATTGAAAATCATGTCTTTGTCAACGTATACAATTATAACCGAAGTAGCTTTTAATAATTTGACGTCAAGAAGAAAAAGATCTCGTTTGGAAAGAGTCGTTCTCCAGAGATTTAACTGAAAGTTTTAAATTCCATTCACACTTTATTCAGTTCCCAATCCTTTTGAAAAACTTCTTGAATCAATCGAGTAACTACATAAAATACAATGTTCTGTTTCAGTACAGCCAAGAAACTTTTCAAATCTCTCTGAGCTGTTTCTATTATTCAAACTGCAGGTATAAGTGGAATTTTTGTATTTCGACGGAAAGGGGAAACGGTTGAGGATAATGAGGCATTTCGCTTAATTGCTGTTTCTTGAATTACCTAAAATACCTGTCTGCAAAATTCTAGAACAACATCCATTCCTCGCCAGGAAATATGAAGGGAAGCTTAAATTTTGGTAATTTGGATTGATGATGGCAGATGAACGAACGAAATATTGCCGGCAAAGTCTTCATAATTCTAGAATATGAATCCTCCCTTTAGTCTCGAGAAAAGCTTTCGTTTTGAGAGCCAGGCATTTATTCTTTGGACGCAGGTTTTCCTGAACGATTCATCTTTTTCAGATGCACATTTTGAGTAATTATACATAGCACAAATCAATTATACTGGGTGTCTCAACAGTGCGTATTTGATATATCAATAATGCGTATCTATATGAAAAGTCTTATACATACGACACTAGACAGGCAACGTTTTGAAAAAAAGGAACAGATCACAGGGTGAATTATGTCAAGCGTGATATTATTCTGGAAAGTAGTTGTTACAATAGAGTAGGAGAGGCAATGTACATTGATAACATATGGCTACCTGTCCTTAATAATGCACAAAGAAGGTAGTTGTTGCAATAGAAAATGAGAGACGATGAAAATTAATAAAATCTGGAAAAACCTATTCCGTTGAACTAACAAAACTCACAATTTCGAGGCTGGGATATTGATATGCCCATATCTACATCCTGATAAGCTACGTGACAAATATATCTGACTATGCATCTTTCCAAAACACGCCGATGAATTTTGTTTATATAAATACTCTTGGGTCTTGCCATAATGTTGCATTGCATGTGACACAGGACCAACGTTTGAAAATTCAGAATTGACGTACTCTTCCCGAAGTTAGAATGTATATTAACAAACATAGGCTTTTGCTAGGTATTACACTGTTAATAAAAAATAACACTTACACCTTCGCCAAATTGTTCACTCGAGAATGAAAAAATTGAAGGAGTCATATGTATGGTAGAGAATATCAGTTTTTTATCGACCTTTTTTGTCAGATTGTGGAAGAAGAAAAAACCCAGAAAATGTCGACGAAACATTGAAAAATGAGTCCTGAGATACGCCAAAACAGGCTCATTCTACACACATTTTCCTAAATAATTTTTCCAGGACATTTTAAGTTCGTATTGCATGACTGTGGGAAGTTTTCACTACACATACAAACAAAAACAATGGCACAGTGACTCCATTGTCGGTTTTATCTCTAGACAGTCTTCTTACAAAATTTTCTTTTCATTGGCTTTGGAAGTTTCCGCCAGTTTCGACGTAATAAAATACCGAACTCGGATGAACAATTGTAATCGCTATCGGTGATATACAGCTTTACACAAAGCTTTAAAACTATTTCTCGAGAGGCTTGGAACTTTCAATTGAGTTTATGAAAGAGTATCTTTTAAAACAGCGATAAACATGCCGAGCTTTGTTATAATCAAGTGGTTTTCCTGATGGAAAAGCCTGCTCTGGAGGCTCCGTGATGGATTGTTTTCAGTAATCAGCTTAATTGTCCAGAGTTTGGAATTGAACCTACCAAGATGCTTGATCAGTTTGTTGAAAGAGAATAATTACGGAATACGATTGTGATACTTACAATCCGAACGTCAGGAAGTAGCTTGGTTTGAAATCTTTTTGATTTTTTAATTTATTTTCAGTCTTTTTAATTTCTTTTTACTCTGTAGTTATTTTCATTTTGTATCTTGATTTATTTTAACTGTTTAATTGTATTTTCATTTTGTAAACATTGTTCTTTACATATCCTCATAAAAAATCTAATGATGAAAGATCAGGTGATCGCGCTGGCCATTCAATCGATCCTCGCCTCCCTATGTTGTATCGAGGTATTGTCGGACATCAACTTGGTAATGTGGTGGTGCTCCATCCTGCTGGAGCCATATTGTATTCACTGGAACTTGATGGTTTGCTGGATCAGGATATCAATTTGCTAAATTTGGAATGATATCATTTTGAAGTAATGCCAAATAATTATCGCCATTCAAGTTGCCCTCAATGAAAAATGGACCAATGATATGGTTCTCTACAATTCCTGCCCAAACATTAACCTTTTGAGGGTATTGCGTGTCTTCTTCTCTCATCCAGTGAGGATTTTCCGTTGAACAGTAGCGGCAATTTTGCCGATTAGCATGACCGTTTGGAGAAAAAGTACACTCATCAGAAAACATAACGTTTCCCAATTGGATTACATCGTTATCCAACATGCCCGTCTTTTGTTCTTCTATCAAAATCGTCTCGCATGAGCTCCCGGGTAGGTATCATTTTATAGGGATGCATTGTATTTTCTTTTTATATGTTTACTATAGATGTATGGCTAATATTGGATGTAGTAGATGTCTGTCTACTTGATGTATGTGGGTTTTCCTCAAACTCAAGTATCACATCTAATTTGAGATCATCTCATTGCATTGGAAGGTGCATTTTTTATCTGCCCCACATGACCAAACTCGCGAAACTGCTTCTCTATTTTGCTTATTGTTCCTTGAGATATGGGCGGTAAATTAAGAAATAGCAGTCATTTCCATAAAGTGTTTGACACTCTATGGAAATGACTGCTATTTTCTCCATTATTATTTCATTCATTTCTAGTTAACAGACAGATATCGACTAATAGATCTCAATAGAAAAAAGAAATAGAAGAAAGTAGAATGTTCATCTGAATAACATTATTCCTTAATTTAGGTCTTAATTCTAGACAATCCATCACACTGAATAATATCATATAGTTATTGCTCTTTTGAAATATATATCTATTTCAATAAAATGCGTTCTTTTTCCTGATGGAAAAACATGTAACTATGAGTTTTCAACCTCGATCTATCAGACGACTTTCTGTCATAGAAATGAAGCATTTCGGTGAATACAATGACTGAAATTACTAGAAGGATTTGAGAAAAGGTAGCTGAAATGATAACTTTCACCAATTCGGACCTACCTCGGAAATATCTCTTCAGACACTGTATTTTGTCATGTTGCGAGATCTCGCAGTTATTTGTCGTTATCTCAAGTAATTCACTCTACTAAGGGTATACTCTTTACGGTTACTGAAAGGTAACATATTTCGATGGAACGATAGTGGCTTATAAGGAAAGCTTTTGTGTTGTCTCGAGGCAGTTCTTTTTATTGCGGTGTCTACATTGTTTGCGACAAAGTTATGTGTACGTAGAAATTACAAGTTTCGGTTTGAGTGTTATTCCACGATTTTTTAACTTATGATCGCCGTACCAAGAACATACTTCATATTGAACGGTGTAATGAAGGCTATATCATTGTGAAAATTGAATAACCTCAATTTCAATGAATGCCTCTACACTGGTGTAACGACTCATAGAAGTAGATTTTTGTTGCAGTAATATAACAATATTGGCTTGCTGATTTCATTTGTAGTATCTATGTTGTTGTGACGGCATACTGTTGGTATTCTACTACGTAATGATGTAAACTATAAAGTAGATGTGAACTGTGATGACACTGGCATGAAATATTATTGTGAATTACGTATGCATATGCACGAATGTTCACCCTGATTTCTCAAGCTTAATTTTGTAAATCTAATGAAATCTAGAACTATCAACGATGTTTATCATCAAGTCTATGTATATCAGTGTGTGTATGTTGAGAACACTTCATTTTCATGTAAATGAAATTTTTTTCGACTTAGAATCCAAATATATAAAAAAACTCAACAAGACTATCAATTACTAGTGAAACTAATTTTAAGAATTTGATACAATTCTACATCATCCGACGTCAACATATTTCACGCGTTTTCTGCGATAACTTCACTCATTTGAGGAGATTTTTTTGAGGAAAAAACACAAGCACTACAGGATAAACCTTAAGACGCTCTAAGAGCAGTGCCTGTGCGAGAGTAGTGATTCACATTGGATTTGAATCGCTGGGGATTGTATTCAATAGAAGAAACGTTCTCAGAAAGTTTATTCCACCTGAAGGCAGTTCTCCCAATGGAAGAGTTTTCAAACAGAGAAGTTCGAAGTGCACTGAGTTGAACCTCAAAACGATGAGCAGCCACAGTCCGTCGCGTATTTCTGATATGTACCGCTCTTGGCGGAATCAACTGTGTCAAGTCCCTTGAACACTTCCCGTGAAAGTATTTACAGAAGAAAGACAAATCTCCAACTTTTCTTCGATGTTCCAGACTATCAAGGTTGCAAGTTATGTTTGCGTCTCCAATTAGACGGATGGCTGTATGGAATCCAGCAGCTTCAGAGTATGCTTAGGGGTGGAGCTCCATATATGGGAACAATACTCCAAAGAAGGTCTGGTCTGAGCTTCATATGGAATCAAAAGTTGCTGACTTGTGTACAGTCTTTTGGTTCCGAATAGTGTTCCAAGCTTTTGAGAAGCAGCCCTTGCAATTCCAGCAACATGATTGTGCCAAAACATATTAGTGTCCACTTTAACACCCAACAAACTTATCGAAGCAGAAAGCTGAATTCTCTGTCCTGACATTATTATATCCGGTTTAGAGACATTCATCTTCTTGAAGAAAACAGATGCCTGAGTTTTCGTGGCATTGAATTGAACCTGGTTACTTCCACCCCACATCGAAATCACTTCTAGATCCTCATTAAGATATGCAACCCCTTGCTTCCAGTGGAGATGTGCATCCGCAACGGATGTCCTGGTATCCAAATGGAATGACAAGACAAGTGTTCTGTCGTCAGCTGAGCAATATATTGGATTTTTTTTTCCAATAAGTTGTTTATGTACACTAAAAAAAGGTTGGAGATAATATGGATCCTTGGGGAACACCAGCGTTGATGGTGAAAGTATTTGAGAGACAGTCATCGACGGCCACTTGCAGGAAACGTTCTTTCAGGGAACTTGAGAGCCATACACAAAAATGATTCGACAAGCCATAGCATCGAAGTTTGGCCAGCAAACCCTTATGCCACACACGGTAAAAGGTCTCAAAAATATCAAGCGCAACAGCTCTTGACTCTCTATGATTCTCGATTGCGTTATTCTAAATATGGGTGACATACGATAGAAGGTCGCCTGTTGATCTTTGTTTCCGAAAGCCATATTGATTGTCGCTCAAGATGTTAAAGCCTTTCAAAAATTCAAGGATATGGTGGTTTACGGCTTTCTCCATGATTTTTGATATCACTGATAGTAAAGCGACTAGTCTATAGTTACTTGGAAGCTTCTTCTTGCCCATTTTGGGAATAGGCTGAACGTGAGCAATCTCCCAACAAGAAGAAAAAATACTTTTCTTGTAAAACAGGTTGAAAAGTCTGCAAAATACTGGTGCGAGTTCATTTGCGCACTTTTTGAGTACAATGACAGGAACTTGATCAGGACCAGATGCCTTGTTGATATGGAGCTGTTTCAAAATTCGCCTGAACAGACGACGTCGAAAAGTAATTTTTGGCATTGTGGATTCTAGTGTGGGAATGGGTGGTGCCTTTCCCAGAAAATCAACTGTGGAGTGGGACGCAAATTGTTCAGCTAGTAGATTTGCTTTTTCTATGGCTGTTGTTGCAATTGAACTATCCGCTTGTGTAAGTGGTGGAATTGTGGATTTTGTGAAGTTTTGATTAACAGCTTCAGCTACCGACAAGAAGGATCTAGACCCGTTGGGATTGGCAAACAGTTCATCTCTAATTTTCTGATTGTGAAGTTCTTTGCTTTCATTCATCCTAAGTTTGCAACTGTTGCGAGCATCGACAAACCTTGTTCGGTTTTTAGTACTGGGTTTTTGCGCCATTGCCGGTAGGCGAGATTTTTGGAGGCAACAACTTGCTCGCAATTTTTGTTGAATCAAGTTTTGCCGTTAGAAGTTCGTTTTATTGAAAAAGGAATGTATGCGTCCATGGATGATAAAATAACTTCTGTGACTTCAGAAGCACAAGTTGATGGATCTTTAGAGCTGAAACAAACATCTAGCCAAGCGAAATTTCGGAAATGGTCTTGTAGACTCCCCCACTCAGCAGATCTGTAATGCCAAACTTTGCGGCTTAGGTAATAGTATTGGCAACATCATTTATCAATAATCAACTGATAATTGGAAGAAATAGAAATAAAAGACTATCGGTACTATCTTGCGGCTACGTCAGAACTACGATAGTTGGTCTATAAGAATTTTTAAAACAAAAGCGCATTCCAGCAATCACGTGTGTATACACATCTCTATTTTATATTGATGGTGGTTCGAAAGCGATATTCATGACCCTTTTGTCGAGTACTAGGAAGGAAGATTTTATGGAATAACAATGGCAAACTGATGAGGTGTAACTTTTTCAATAAGTTCTATAAGTTGTGAAAATATTCTGCAATGCCTCAATGTGCTAGTACACCTGAAATGCCTGTTTGTTACATAGAAAATAATAGGATGAAATGGCTTCAGCAAGCCAGCAGGAATTCATACAGTGTGAGTTTTGTTAACATTCTCAGTTCAAACGTCATTATTTTCTGAGTTCAGACAGTAGTTTCAAAAGTGTTTTTTCTTCCATGTAATTCAATATTCAGGTGGAAGTAGTTGTGACTGGCTGTCTTTAGCTCACATTTTGTGTCTGTAAGTAACTTCTGTTTGATCTTTGTGGAAACTTTATTTTAAACGTAATTGCTTTCTTTCTTTCTTTCGAACTTTTCCCTCTAGAATTTTTTGAATGAGGATGGAGAAGTGGAAACCGAAAACTTCTTTTTTCTCTTTTAATATTCCTGTTTCATTTCGAAAACTACTTCCTTTTACAGTTTGGGTTGTAAATTCGATGCGCCTCAAAATTAACTAAGAAAACAACATTTGTTTCGCGAAATTCATTTTTCATATCAACTTATTCACCTTCAAGTGCAATACATCCATTTCAACTCGTTTCCAACTTCCATTCCTAGCTTGTAAAACGATTTGTTCTAGGCTTCAAAAAAGCTTCAGTTCCAGCGATTACTTCCTCATTCGAGCCAAATCTATTTGATATCAACAAAGAGCCAGTAGTCACTGGAGGCTAGATCTGGAGAGTATGGCGGATGGGGAAGCTCAATTCGTTCGATTTGGTCATTGACTTGTTATACGTTGCATTGTTTTGATGAACAATGCTTTTTTTCTTTTATGAGCGATTGTTCTTTTACGATTTCGTCACTTGAACGCACCAATAACTTAATTTTAGAATCACTATTGATGTACTTTCACTTTCCAAGGTAGTCGATGTGAATTATACCATACGCATCACAAAAAACTGACGGAATAACTTTGCCAAATGACTGTTGGGTTCTCGGAGACTCCAGACAGATTAAACCAGTTGCATGCCTCTCAGCTGACTGCTGCTTCGACTCCGACACAATAAATTCTTTATTGCAAGTGACCAGTGATAAACAGCTCTTGGAATTATCGACAGGTTTTTGGGTTTGTTTCATTGGGAGGAAACGCTATACTCATTTGGAGGGGATCTTTTTCATGTCCAATTTTTTGTTTGAATTCGTAGAAGCACTTTCAGTTAGTATGTTCATCTCAGCACTATGACGAACTTCCAATTCATGGTCATCTATCAATATTATCGAAATTTGCTCATAATTTCCAAACTTTGGCCTACCCGAGCGTATCGCATCATTTGTATCAATGTCACCGCGTTCAAAATCAAGATATCACAGAAAAATCGTTGTTTTCGGCGGAGCGTATATATGAAATAAATAAAACCTCGTTCATTTCTGATTATAAAGTTCTAAGAAACAACGTTTAACACGCCTCCTATGCATTTCCCCTCAATTAGATTGTTTAGCTCTAATTTATAGTTGACGTTAGATAAACGGAATACGGAATGGCTCGCAAATAAATGGGTATTTAATGAATCGGGAATAAGAATTCTTGACAAATATTTGATGACTTTCCATTACCCTTACAGGTCGTCCTTTCATTATGTACCAGCCCTCAGTGACTATTTGGTGTAATTCAAGCCATAAATCACGGTTTAATTAAATCTCTTGCTTCAACCCAAATATTTTCTGTCATTTTAGCATCTATCAGAAGTCGAATGAAATTGCTCCAATAAATTATACTGAGAAATGAAAAACGTACTCAGTTGAACTGAACTAGAGGAAACAAGTTTTTGGTATCATTAACAAAATTGTGAAATTACTGAACTCATAATAAACTAAATGAAAATCATACCTCAATCTCCTTTCAAATAAAATCAAGATTCAAGATTCCTGGATCTACAATAAATGAATAAATTATTGGCACCATAAAATATGAGAAATCATAATCAATAACAAATTTAAAATTTGCCAGATAAACCAATAAATGAACACAAATGAGATTAAAACAGTAGGTTTCATGTAGGCACTTATCTGTAGACGAAATTCATATTCCACAAACCTTTTTTACATCCATATTGAGAGGTTTCTGAACCTGAGTGAAACTGGAACGAATATTTTTCAAATCCTTATGTGTAGAATGACACCTGAAGGTTTCATATATGCAGTCGAACCGCGTAAAAATTAATCATCGAGTCGCAAACACACTGTTGTTTGGGTTTGATCTTTTCTGCACTGACGAGAGATTATACCTCGAAACCGGTCTGTAGGTGATCTACTCTGCCGTTGTCAACATGGTCTTGCTACAGGATGAACGAGAAAACTCTGTGAGGTGTCTTGCATGAATATCTGTCGGATGAAATTCAATGTCCAGCGTGCTATTAGCCGGAAAAGTAGTTTTCTGACAGGAGTATCTTTTAAACACAATGAACAGGTTGATTTGGATAAGAAAATTTAGAGGGTGTCTTCGAAAATTTCCGACTTCTGAGAAAGATGATATAAACCAATGGTATGGCCCAAATTTTCGGAAAATTCAGTATAAAGTGACTTTCCAAAGTGCCCATACACTTCAACAAGGAAAAGTTTGGTGTTTTAGAAATGAGCCGTAAGGATTGCGATAAAAAATATGTTGGTCAAACTAAGCGGACTGTAATAGCTCGTTTCGAAGAACACGTTTCACATATTCAGTTTTATACACCAGAAAAATCCAGGGTTGCTCATAGAGAGCCGCCATAGAATAAGTGGGGAATACTTTAAATTGTTAAGGCTGGTATATGGCAACAAGTTTTTAGCTGTCTCCGGAAGTTAAGAAATCAAAAATGTGGAATGAGAGAAGGTCCCATTCCTAACAGTCCATTGTTTGCACTCTTACGTGTTTACAGGTAGAAAAAAGGTAAAAATTAGGTATCAGTCAGGTAGTAAATAACAATAGAAACGATAGTAAATACTAGGAATTGATCTTAAGGTGAAGATTCGTCTAGATGCTTAAAAAATATCAACATAGCTGTAAGAAGTAGTTTCATTCATCTCCTGATGATGCCAACTTAGTTGGCGAAACGCGCGTCGGGAAACAGCTGTTTCGTTCTGGTGCGGGAAAAGTATTTTTAAACTACCCCAATGAACCTCATTGAAAAAATCAACCTTTCGGAAATTCTGTACCTCATTGAAATTTCCTTCATTCATTATTTTCCCTTAATGTTAACAACCAGTAAATATGATTTGATATACATGTAGGTACG
>WOGR01003772.1:0-15483 GCA_015342045.1 Leptinotarsa lineolata | reverse complement strand
TATTAAAAAACTGATTATTTTTGAAAACTTTGCCACCCTGTATCTCAAAAGTTAAGGCGTTTAGGACATACGTCCATAGAAAGTTTTTTTCTTAAAAAGGGTCTAAGAATTACCTCCTCAAATATTAGCATGTGTTTAAGGAACACCCTGTATAAAGTCATTTGTCGCAAAACTAAAAAATCTATCCAGAGATTGCAATTTTGGTCAATTTCTAAATAAATGTCTACGAGATAGGTTAGTTTGTGGTGCTAAGTCTGTTGCACTGAAACGGAAGCTTTTGTCTGAAAACACTAACCTTCCAACAAGCTTATGACATTGCAATGTCGATGGAATTGGCAGAAGGTCAAGTAAAGTACATGGGAGCAGAAAGTAGTATGTCCTGTATATTTGAAGGTTTAGATAAATTGTCATTCAAGAAAAAGTTTGTGAACAAGGAATCCAGTCCAGGAAGTAGCAGGTTGAATCAAAGAAATGAATTGCCAAGTTCCCAGGCGAATGAATGGAAACCGTGTTTTCGATGTACTAGAAAACATGATCCCCAAAGATGTCCTGCAAGAAGTTGGAAGTGTTTTAGATGCAAAAAGGTTGCCCATACAATGTCGTGCATGCAGAAACACTAACATCAATGTCATGGATAAGGAAAATCAGTCGGCAGGGTAGGAAAACTCATTGGTATTGGGTTTTTTATTATCGCTTGAGTCAGTGAGGACGGATCCAGAAAAAGTAGCCTTAGAGGTGGAATGTAGAATTGTTAACTTTGAAATCGATAGTGGAGCATGCAGAACCTTAATGCATATAGAAGATTTCAGCAAATATTTGTCAAATTTAGACGTACATTCAGTCAATTATGATCTAAGAGTCCTTACTGGGCAAGGTGTCAGTATAGTTAGTGAAACAAATGTTTTATTAAAACGGAATCAGAGAATGTAAATTTACCATTAGTAAATTTGAAAAGTAAGCATAAATTTACACCATTGTTAAGCAGGAACTGGTTGAATGTTCTAAATCCAGGGTGGAGACAAAAAATAAGCCTAAAGAAATTAGATAATAATATTAAATCAGTCCAAAAGACATCAAATGAGAAGTGTCAGGAAGTGTCGACCTATCAAAAAAAATTTTTACATGATTTTAAGAATCTATTTGATGACTAGTTGCATTCATTGAATAAAATTATTGAAGTGGATTTGAAGTTGAACGAAAATTATCAACCTATATTTCATAGGGCGTATGATTTACCATATGCATTGAAAGAAAAAGTAGAAGTTGAATTATCACAAATGGTAAATTCTGGTATTTTAAAAAAAATCTGTTATAGTGGTTGGGCAAGTCCAATTGTTGTTGTCCCCAAAAAGAACTCCAATGAGGTTAGAATATGTGTCGATTTAAAAAAAAACACTTAACCCACTCTTGGATAGTAATCATTGCGCCTTGCCGTTACCAGAGGATATATTTGCTTGTCTAACCGGTCAAAGGTATTTCACTGTAACAGATTTGAAAGGAGCTTATCAACAATTGAAAGCTAGCCCTAGAGCCCAAGAATTTTTAGTCATCAACACACATTTAGGGTTATACGCTTATACAAGATTGACATACGGTGTCAGTTCAGCGCCGGGTATTTTTCAGTCAGTGATGGACAGCATATTGGCTAGATTGAAAAATACTAAGTGCTACCTTGATGATATACTAGTTATTGGCACAACCTTGGAAGTGTTATGAAAACGTTAGGAATGTTTTAAAAAAATTATTGGAATTCAATGTTAAAATTAATGAAAAAAAAATGCAAGTTCTTTGTCGAACATGTAGAATTCCTAGGGCACATTATTGATGTCGAGGGGATTCACCCAACAGAAGATAAAATAAATGCAATAAAGTTAACACCAACACCAAGATCACTAACTGAACTGAAATCATATCTCGGATTGTTGAACTACTATGGAAAATGTATTCCAGTGCTCTCTTCAAAATTAAAACCATTCTATGATCTATGCAAAAAAGATATTCATTTTTCCAAGAGTTGGACAAAAACTTGTCGAGAGGCTTTTGAGCTAAGCAAAAAATTATTAACCTCTAATACTGTTTTGACACATTATAATCCAAAACTTCCGATTTACGTCACTTCTGGTGCTAGTAGTTGTGGTGTAGATAGCGTTCTTAGCGTTCTGAATCACAAAATAGATGGGGTTGAAAAACCAGTTATGTTTGCTTCAAGCAACAGGAACAAATATAGTAATTTGGAATGTGAAGCCTTAGCCATAATGTCTGCGGTAAAAAAATTCCATAAATATTTATATGGCAGGAATTTTATTCTTCTGACTGATCATCAACCATTACAATTCATTTTTGGAAAAAATAAAGGTATACCTATATCAGCTGCGGCTCGAATTACCAGATGGGCAGTCACATTATCAGGATATCAATACGATATTCAGTATAGAAAACGGTCAACAATCTCTAATGCAGACGGTTTGTCACGTTTACCATGCAATGATAAATCAGAAGTTATTGACTTTTTATACTATTTAATCTAGTTAATCAGATACCGTTGAATTCTAGTGATATAGCTAAAGAAATAAAAAAAGATCCTATACTACCAGAGTAAAAGATTTTATAATCTCTGGATGGCCTGAACATGTATTTGATGAAAATTTGAAGCCGTTTTACAAGAGACGAAATGAATTATCAGTAGAGCAAAGCTGTATTTTACTGGGAAACAAAACAAGTAAGTCTTTGCAGAAGGAAGTTTTAAAATTATTTCATGAACAACATAATGGAATCTTTCGTAGTAAAATGCTGATGCGCTCGTACTGTTGGTGGCCCAATATGAATACTGACATAGAATTGTTTATTTCTAATTGTAAAATATGTCAAGAACACTAAAATTTCACAACCTCTGGTGTTCTATCACCATGGCCAGAAGCATTACATAACTTTTTTGGAGTTCACATAGACTTCTTGAAGAAAGAAGGGTACACATTTTTATTGCTATTCGACCCAAAATGAAAAATAGTACAGATGCATAAGAAACGATACGAGAAATAAAAAACATATTTTCTGTATTTGGTTTACCTGTTGAGCGCGTTTCCGATAATGGACCGCCTCATAATGCCACTGATTTTGTATCATTCTTGAAAGCAAATGGAATTGAGTCCGTTAAATCACCAGTGTACCATCCACAGAGTAATGGTGTAGCTGAACGTGCTGTGCAAACGTTCAAAAGTGGTTTGGAGAAGTCATTATTTTCTGAGAGAGGGAAAAATATATCAGAAAATGTTATCACTAGCCGATTACAATCTGGTCTTTGAATACATAACATTATTCTGATGATACCGCTTCGATCTTCAAAGGTAAAAACAAATGAATGCAAAATTTTTGCAGAAAATGATTTGGAGATGGTGCGACTGAAGTTGAATGACAATTTATTAAGCTTGAACCTACCTAAAACAAAATGCATAACATTTTCTTCAACTGTAAATGTCCAAATATACAAAAAACTGACAATATAAAATATTCAGGTGTTATTATAGACAAACATTCATGATGGAATGATCACGTTACGTATATTACAAAAAAAATCAAATAATTTTTCATAAATTCTATTCCTTGAGAGGTATTCTCACGACTGAAATGCTTATGATGTTATAAAATGCGCTAGCCGAATCAATTATAACATATTCTATAACAAATTGGGGTGCAACATTTGAAACTACACTTCAAAATATCCAAACTGCTTGAAATGTATTACTAAAATTGATCTTCAGAAAAAAAAGTACTAATTCTACTGTTTCATCATACAAAAAGGTGAATGACGTGAAATGTCGTGAGCTCTACGAACATTAGTGCCTTAAAAATATAATTTTTTCAAAATAACACTTTTGAAAATCATAACAGTAGAATAACCAGATCAAAATCTACCCAAAACATCTATCCACCCAAATTATACAATGCCCTTCCAGTTCAAATGAAATCTAAAAAAACAAAAAAATTCATTGAATACAAACAGAACATAAAAAAATCTGTTCTGATAGACTGTCTTTCCTCTCCTCTTGTCTTCCTTGCTTTCTTATGTCTGTTTACTCTAAAACACTCAATGTTTTCAACATTTATATTACAATTATATGAAGAAAGCAGTTGAGATCGGGTCATAGCAGGGCATTACATGCCTAGATGCCCTTGTCTGTTACTGGTATTCTTCGCATAATAACTTGTAATAGTTGATAAATGTACTACACTGAATAAATTGTAGAAAAAATTGAACGGGGCGTGTATACCAATCATTTCTTATTTTTCACATGAGTTTCACCTTTATTATGAATCGTTCTTTCGATGAAATACTTACTTATTCATGAAAAACACTATTCAAAACGTGGATTGAAAAATCGAAAATCCATTCGCGAATGAGACGAAGAGTAGTGACTTGTGAATTGAAATTTTTTCAAAATCAGTCAATCTATTCATTTTCAGACTCATTTCCAATCAACATATTCCACCCAGAGAAGAAGTGGCCTTCAGCCTCATGCTGGAATCAAGGCCCGGTACAGGACCAATTTGAAGTAGAAGGTACCTATAAGAATGTTATAAAGAAACACTCTGTACACGAAACGAATAAAAGATGAAAAATCATTCAAGCACTCAAACGGTCATTTCTACTTCACGATCGTTTCCTTCTCCAGAAACCAATCTAATGAATCTTCTTCGAGAAAGCCACCCGGCGTATCTCACAAAATTCCTCGAATTAATTTCCCGATAACAATTTGCCTCATCTGCATCGAATCCCTTTCGGCGAATAAGACTTTATTTCTCTCTGTGTGGAAAATTCGCAAGAAGGGCGACACAGAAACAAAGTCTTTTCTCTCAAAACAACAATACTTTAATTGGTGTAGCGGTGCTTTTCAAGAGAATATCTTTAGCTAGCATTCGCTAAAACATCCCTTTGTAGTTCAGATGAAGTTATTGGGGTGTGCGAGGTGGAAGATAAACAGACGTTTATAAATACTACCTCTGTTGGGAAACGTTTATGATTTGGTTATCGCATTACAAATTCAACACGTATCCTGAAAGGCTTTTTTTGATAAAATACTTCCAAATAGAATAATAATATCTTGAGATCGAAGTAAAATTAATTCACAAAATTCTACTCTGAAAAGTGGGTCTCTTCAAGATGTTGAACTTTGGGAAAGACAGAAGAATCCTGTGGTTTCGTAAAATTCTTGGTAATGATGCCTGAGATTATCTCGATTCTGATGCTACTTGTCTGGTAGATATTCTTAGGTGTGCCGCAAAATATCCCAGAATTGCAATTTCAATATTTTCACTACTGGTTCATTTTTCTGCAGTTTTGCTCATACAGAACCAAAATACTCGAAATTTTGTATAATTTTCTTGACAGTATTTGGTGATGGTTTCTGTTTTTCCGGAAATCGGGTCGCAAATGTATCACATGTCATTGAAATAAATTCATCACGTTCTCCGTAAATAATAAATAAATTTAAATGATCTTCGTTCGTGTAATTCTCGCAAACGACAAGTAGTGTGACATTATCGTATCAATGGGCTCGTTTCATGTTATTGAAAATGATTCTGGTTTGCTTATAGACTGATCGAGTTAGGGGTATACGTTACTTATCAAGCTTAATCGATCCCAAGATCTCTTTATATTTGCAAAAAAAAACAACTCGAGAAACAAGAATTTAAATTATCCACGTGTCTATTGGCCAATGAAATTGATCGTGTCTAAAGCGGCGTTGCCAAGTGTATGAGTTTCAAATTGTAGACTGAGGATTGTAGAATGAATTGAATGGAATTTGAAATGAATATTCATCCTTATGTATGAACTTTTATACTAACTATAAATTTTTGTAAAAAAAACATTACTCTAGTTTGATACATTTTTCGATTCTCATAACTGTATAAATAATTAGTAATGTATAAAATCATAGTTTAGGTAAAAACTTTGGGATTCATAGATTTTATGTACTGATTTTAGATATAGAAGGTATTTCCGACCATGGTTTTTGTGTAGTACATTTTATTTCATGTGTTTCATTGATTTGAATGTTAACGGGTTCATATACACTTCCATTATTAAAATTTCTGTGATATCAACATAAAAATGTCTGCTGCCGGAGATATTTTGAAAATAACATATTTATTATGTTTTGTGTTATTTGGATCCGATGTATGATTAATTCTTCCTTCCAAAGCATTTCTCGCGCTTATTTCTTAGCTTTAGTTGTCGAAAGTGACTGATTTTACTTTGAATCACGAATGAATCAGAAACTGTTTATACGTTCTTTGAATTTTACTATTTGGCAATGTTGATTATTTGCGTTTTTCCTATTGGTCACTCAAAGAAGAAGCGGGACTAGGCCCGTGACGTAATGGACCTAGGAAATCTGATTTTATTAATTAATTACAGGAAAACCAAAATCATAAAACGAGCCCATTGTCTTCTAACGCCGAGCCGTCATGACCGCCTTACAGAATTTAAAACCCTTATAGTGAGTATTCTATCGATAGAAAAATATTATATTGCAAATACCTATTCCAAAAAATTTTAATTTTCGAGATAGGTATCTTCATACAAAGTTTCCCTTATTTTCAGTGCTCAATACGATTAAATCATAAAAATGGAGAGTTTCCATTTGAAAAAAGTTACTTCGGATGGTTCACTAAACTTTATTTATATTCTTTTTTTTTTGACCGCCTCGTATTGACAATTATCAAAATTTCATATGGAGTCTTTAGAATTTGGTTATCCTCTACAAGAAACCCGACCGAAACGTAATGATAAATGTTTCGTTATGGAAAAATTCAATAATCATTTTAGGGTCTGCAAACATCGTTTCTGACATAAAAACTTAAAAATGTCAAACACGGTTAGATTCAGATATAGGACATTTCGCACATGAAGTTTATGTATTATGATGTAGAATCTAAAAATGTAATAATATATAGGGTGTTCTATTTGAAATTACGAAGTTGACAGCTACTTCCGGTATAACCAGAGGTGCCGCAATTTTGAAAATATTTTAGCCGAGTTGCCCTTATCAACTTTGTCGGCAAATTTTTAGATTTTTTCTAATTATAGTTTTTCCATAATCGATCGATGCAGTTCCTGAAGATTCACCCTGTATAGTACATATTTTCACGGAGTCATATAACAAATGACAAGTGAAACCTATAATAACTGTACTGAACAAAAATCATGGAAAGTGCTGCAAACCGCATTCGAAAATGTATCAAACTGATGTCTAAGAGGCAGTTATAAATCATCTGTGAGGTAATCGTTTATCTTCATGAAAATCTCTTGGGATATACTTCGAAAATATTTCATGAGTAGGTATTTATCAGATGATAAATGTGCTCCATTGTAGAATCATTAACGTTTTTTTCAGTTCTCGAACAGATTTTCTCCAGGTAGAAACATAAAACTCCGAATAGTTCCTTGATATTTCTTCTAAACGTGCATTGTAGAATAACTATTATTAATTCCAACAGGTTCTTTGCCAGACCAGATTGATTATATCTTTTTCACATTGCTGATTCCGATTGAATAAAATTGACCAGAATAGCAATAACTATTTGACAACTACCATTTTACATGATTTTAGTTTGTCTTAACAAATAAATAATGTGCATACTAGATATATGATAGCACTCATAGTATTAATTTTTACAGCTAGCAGATACAATGAAATGTGAAATAATAACTGATCTAGTCATACGAAGTGATTGTAGCGAGTTTTTTATCACATAATTATTCGATCTTTATCATAATTATTTATATAATGATATAATGGTTCAATAATCTACTGAGACATCATTGAAATTTTTGACTTCAGTCCATTCATCATTTCACCTTACAAAACTTTTCTGTTCCCAAGAAGCTATACCTACAATGCCTTCAAGGTTTACAATAAAATCGACTCATCACTTCGTACTATAAAACTATGTTCATTTCGAAACAAAATGCGAGAGTCTCTTGACAAAAAACGAATAACTCAATTTCTCCACATAAAATATTCATTTATACTTCAACATTTCTAAAACAATAAGAGATATTTGCACGCGAACAATTATGATTGTACTTTTTTCCAATTTGTTTTCAGCTCCATTTTGTATTGATGTTTCATATTATTTCATATAATTATTTTTTTTGTCATCTTTTTTGAAATATTTTTATGTTCATATTGGATCATGTAATTGAATGCAAAGAACATTATTATTATTATTGTGCGTTTTTGAAATGAGCTTTTTTCTTTGTAATTCCTGTCTCATTTTGTGATTTTGAAGTGATCGTTCGTACTTAGGCTTTATTCGTTTGTAAGTTAGATTTCTTCGTTTTAAGTAACTCCGTTGAATCTTATTTAGTAACTTATTTTACTGAAACACGATAATAATGAATTTTCATATACAAAAAACTATTCAATGACAACATTGGATTATTCGTTGTATGGAAGTGGAAAGGTGTTGTTAATTTATACACACACAAAGTAAAAAAATTCAATCAATTGAGTATTATTTTCACGTTTCAGTGCAATTCAATATTGATCTTACCTATTATCCAAGAACATTTATTGCAATTTTTTCTATGAGTTATTTTTACTCACTGACATTGCACTTATTCTGTTCCGTTTCATACTCACATATCAAGCTATGAGTTTGATGACTTTCAAGAATGTATTTTGAATATGGGTATATACAATAATACTGACAATGAAAATTTTATATGAACTATTTTACCCCTTTTCCTGAATGATTATTCGACAATTCGAGACACTCAATTTGTTGTTACAAAAAAAAACAATTCTGGTGAGATATCTCACATTTGGTGGTTGAGGTGTTATTATTCCATTCTGAACAATGATTATGTAATCAAAGGAACTATGAAGCTATGTAGAGAACTCTGCTGAATAAGACGAAAATAATGAATGATTTTGAGTAAAAATATGCTACAGTTAGAAATTGAAACTGGATGGATCTGTTTCTGCGAAAAAAAACGAAGAAACCAGGAAGACGACAATTTTCATCTCCATTCGAGCTAGAATAGATGGAAGCAGTTTGCTGTTTCTGATTATAACGTTATCATCAGATTTTTCATTTTTGTAGGTATGTTATGAATATAAAAAACTAGCTAGCCGCCTTGGCTCCGCACGGGTGCAACGCTGATACTAATTATACATATGAACGCGTCAGAAAAGGCTACAGGGCGAAGCGTCCCCTATGCCCCATTTGACGCGCTTTTTATAGGCACGCGCCGCCGATACCGCCGCGACCGATATGTCCCTGCTTTTTAAATGTATACTTTTTTCGAAAATATTCATTAAAATTACATGCTACACATGGCCATATCAATCTACAGGGTGACTCAACAAGATTCCCTTGGTCCATTGCTATCAGAGGAAACACTTTTCCGAACTGCTCAATTTCTTCGCAGTCATATCGATAAATACTATCTTTCTGAATCATTTTTTTTTTGCATACTGGGTGATTCAGACGGGCGTGGCCAACCAAAGTTACATTTATTTTAAACGGAACACCCAGTATACAAATGGGCCAATCGATTACATATTTATTTATCTTCCAGAGAAATGTTTGTTTTCAAATTTCCATTGCGGCTTTGCCAAGTTATTCCAGAAAAACCTATTTTGCAGACAATAATTTTTTGAATTGAAAGGGTTATATTTTTAGGAGTGATTAATTTTTGGTGAAGTTTTAGCAATTGTTGTTACCACAAAAAAATGTTTTTTCTTACGTTCAAATACTCAAATTCGTTTTTCGAATATTCAAACTAATCGCTAGTACATTAGAATTTTTCATACCATCTATTGATAGTTATCAGCGGTTTCAACGGTATGAAATGCGTAAAAAACCTGAAGAATAGTAATATTGCTTTTTTCTTCAAAAACCCAGTTATTCATGACTGACATCAAAAAATGAATCTCGTTATTTGTCAACAACCTCATGTGTTTCTTTCGCGTGTAGATTGAATTATTTTCATTATGAATTATGTATTGGAAGATATGGTGCAAATGGTCTATGCTTTGGGGGAAAGTGACGGAAACTGCCTTTTGCATCTAGGATTTACAAAGAGAAATTCCCCGAAAGAAAACAATCAGATGGAAGGGCATTTCAGGCAAGATTTGAAAGAACTGGTAATGTCAATTAAGAGAAGTTCGAACGTGTCTGCCCTGTAACGAATGAAGAGAATACATTCCAAATTGCTCCTCACCTTGTTGAAAATTCCCATGTGAGTACCCGAGACCTGAGCAGGGAATTAGGATTTTCTCAAACCAGCCTGTCTCGAATGGTACGATCAAGCAAATTTCATCCTTATCACATGCAATTAATGCAAGATTTGAGCCAAAAAAGATTTTGAAAAAAGTGATCAGTTTTGCCGATGAGGTTTTTAAAAAAAGATCAATCAGATAAATTATTTTTTTGATTTCGTGTTATTTTCTGATGAAGCGACTTTTCATAAAAATGGAGCTGTGAATCGGCATAATATGTATCATCATGCAACGGAAAACCCCCCATTTTGTTCATTTCCTAAACCATTACCAGAGTTGGTCACTGAATGTTTGTGGTAAAATTCTTGGAAAAAGAGTTATCGGTCCGTATTTTTTGGATGGGCATCTCACTGGAAGGAAATATATAATATTTCTTCGGCATGAGTTTTTGGATTTATTGGACGGGGTTCCTTGTGGAACAAGACTCAGAATGTGGCTACAACAAGACGGTGAACCACCATTTTTCGAACTGAGATACAGGAATACCTCCACAATCATTTCATTCAAGAATGGATAGGAACGGGCGGTCCTGTGGTGTGGCCACCCAGATCACTTAATCTGATCAAATTGGATTTTTTTATATTTTATGAGGGTATATCAAATGGATTGTCTACCAGACTCCATCAACATCTATAGAAGACATGAAATGAAGAATCATTAGAGCTTCCAGGGAAATCCTAGAGGATATGCTAGAACGTGTAGAGAAATCATTGAAAAAAAGACTGACACTATGTGCTGCAAAAAATGTTTGCCATTCCGAACATCTGTTGGACTTTTCTATTTAATTAAAATTCAGCCGTTATTGTTCATATTGAAAAAATTTTGAGTAGGTCAACGTAATTTAATGAATTTTTGTGGTTCAATTCGTAAAATATATATTTCTCGTATAGCACACCTCCGATTGAAAATGTGGTGGAATATTGGAACATATCATACAAATGAAAAAATACAGAGTGTTCTACTTGAAAAAGTTGAAATATGTCTGTTTGAAAATGAATGCAACTTGACCGGTTCCACACAGCACCCTATATATTGTTTCCAAAAGTTGAGATTCTCGAAATTATCACAGTGATGTTAACCAAATATTTCAAAAAAATCCACTTAATTTCTGTAGATATACGGGTGGCGAATTGTCTGCAAATAGGTTTTTCTAGAATAACTTGGCAATGCCGCAATGGAAATTTGAAAACAAAAATTCTTCTGAGAGCCAAAAAAATATGAAATCGAATGACATATTCATATACTGTACGTTCTATCCGAAAAAATATAACTGTGGTTGGCCACGCTTGGCTGAATCACCCAGTATTCTAGAAAATGATTTCAAAAGATAGTATTTATCGATATGATTACTAAAGAAACTTGAGCGATGCGAAAAATGGTCTTCTCTGATAGCAATGAACCAAGGGAATATTGTTGACTCACCCTGTATATCAAAGGTATGATGTATGAGGATGTAATGGATGAATATTGATGCTGTATTGCTTAAAATCGCTTCTTGAAAATGTAACAGATGAAAAATAGTAGTTTCACATTAACAATCTGTATATCACATCTGTTTTGACTCACAATTAGTTCACCGTGAGTAAATGATATTACGAATAGAATTAATGATTGAATTTTATTCGAAAACTGACAATTCTGAATAAGAATTGTGAAGTTACTTTATAGGATAGTTATGTACAAGTCTTGTGGTAAGAAATGTACCAAATTGAAAATACGAGCAATTAATATACTTTAAAATTATTGGAAAGCGAGTGTTCGCTATAAAGGTTGCTCAAGAACTACTTACAAACTACTATATAAAATGTTCCATAACATTTTGCAACTGAAGGCGAGGCCTCAGATATGATAACTTTTGAAGTAGGATGATTTTGTCACGAAAATCAGCCAATAGGAAAATAGTACGCGGAGTCAAGGCGATACGAAATTTGGAATGACAGAAGAAGCCAGACTCCAAAATTGGGCATTTGGAAAAACCCGCTGATTGAATAAAAAGTGTATTAAAAAAGTTTCATAATATTCGGGTAGATAATTCCGACCTTCCAATAACAAGATTGCAGTTTTACAATAACAAAAATATTTCCTTCGTGGTTCAAATAGACATTATGGCAAAGTATTGGAAAGAACAATGATAAGAGATATTGCCAAATATTCACTGGTAGAAAAGAATGAAATTCTCCCAATATTATTTTATTGAAGACATGCAATTGCAGTCTCGTAAGCTGTGGAATTTCCAACAAATATTCCATTAAGAGCTTATGGGATAAAATCTTATATCTGAATTTTTCATAGTGACGTAACAAATTCATTCCATCACACGTCGATCTCCTTGAATATTGAACATCTTTACATAAGAAGCACACATTTTTCATATCGGCTCGATATTCGCCGTAGATATTTCAGCTCGTCAAATATTTCATACTCGATGGTTATTGTTTTCCGGTACACAACAAGAAAATGATGGATCGAAAATGCAAGGAATAAAAGTAGTTGTTATACTATACTGTCTGCTTCCACGCTATGAGCTATTACACCCATTTCCGAGCAATCCATCACTATACGGATTCCACGTTAGGGGTTATGTGTTTCCATAAACTTCCTGGGAGATTGAAGATGATCGATACGGGATAGCCTATGAATATTTTCAAACACTTTGTGTTTTATATTCGGTTTTCCTGAAACTGGTGAGAAAATTCTATTTTCAGTAGTATCAGAAACTGTATGTTGACATTTTGGAAAGGAAGTTTACTATATTTCATCAAAGAATGATTCGAATATGGTATAGTAAATATGAAAATCGTTCTTATATAGTTTTTTTGTATGTATCTGTTCATATGGAACAAACATAGTATTCGTTTTTTTTTTCTCTAGACGGATTATAAAACTACAAAAACAGTTTTTCGAAAATGAATTGAATAGGTTCATTTCTCCTTAATGAACAAAATATATTCTCCAGATTCGGTGAAGGCATTGACATCTACCCTAAAAAGGACGTCATCTATAGAATCGAACTCAACCTCAGGATATCAAAAATGAACGAGGCTTCCCAAGCTAGTTACCTTGCAGTGAAAGCTGCAGTGTAGGACAGAAAACGAATCTCGTGGGCAGTCGATCTTGAAGCTTAGCTTTGCGACTGAACGCTTTGAGAAGCTTTGTTTATTTTTGATATTCAAGGGTCAAGTTCTCTGCCAGTCCCATAGATGGCATCTTCCTAAGAAGAGATATCTTGACCTCAACTTATTCAGGCTGATGCATTGAGGATAGTTGAATCCAGTAATGTACTTGTGGTTCAGCCTGGTACCACTAATGAAAGCTGTGGCATTCCAAAACAGTGCTGTCTGGCGTTTAATCATAAATGCGTTTTGTTTAGGCTCTAGTTTTCAGCTAGATTCTCTTTAGATGTCAACATGGTTTCCAGAATAGTGAGTTAACATCCACAGCAATTTTTGTTTTTTTCGACAACAGAATGAATTATCTCGAGGGTGAGACACACAAGTGTCGTTCACAACTTGTTTGTCCTAGAAACCTGAAAAATGATTATGTTTGTAGTATAAAAACATCTAGCACCAATTCGTAAATGAGAGTACTGCATGATTCTATACTTGGTCCGGTGTTGTTTATCTTAAACATTACCGAATCATCATAAATTTTATCACATCATGAATTGACAATGTTTGCTGGTGACACAAACTGCACTGAGATGATCCTCGAATAGTAATTTGCCTGGTTTGGGCGCTTTTCAATATTTTTCGAAGAAGCTGACGACAGCACACTTGTCTCGTCATTTCATTTGGATACCAGGACATCGGCTGCAGATGCACATCTTCACCGGCAGTAGAAGTTGCATATCTTAATGAGAATCAAGTAGTAATTTCGAATTGGGGTGAAAGTAACCAGGTTCAATTCAATGCCACGAAAACCCAGGCATTGGTTTTCTTCAAAAAGATGAATGTCTCTGAACCGGATATAATAATGTAAAGACGGACATGTGTGTACAGAAAATTGTACACACCCCAGCAACTTTTGATGCTTTGATGCTCAATGAATCTCAGATCAGACCATCTTTGGAGTATTATTCTCATGTATGGAGCTCCGCCCATAAGAAATCCATCTAGAAAAGAGCCATCTATCTGACTGGAGACGCAAACATCACATGCGTCCTTGATAGTTTGGAACATTAAAGGAAGGTAGGAGATTTGTCTCTTTTCTGTGGATACTTTTATGGGAAGTGTTCAAGTGACTTGGCACATTTGATTCCACCAACAGTGGTACATATCAATACGCGACGGACTATGGCTGCTCACCGTTTTCAGGTTCAACTCAGTACACCACTAACTTCACTGTTCAAAAACTGTTCGATTTGAAGAACTGCGTTCTTGTAGAATAAACTTCCTGAGAAAGTTTTTCCAAATGGATTTGATCTCCAGCGATTCAAATCCAATGTGAATCACTACTTCCGCACAGGCACTGCTCTTAGAGCGCCTGTAGTGTTTGTGTTTTGTACTTGGAAAAATATCGTCTGGTTTAGGAATTCTTCAAATATACCAGAGGATTAAACTATTATAACTAACAATACTAGCCTGACTAAATACAAAAATGGGGAAAATGTTCAAATTTCGCGAACTAAGTACAATCGATAAGCGATTTTTAATTTTTTTCATTTTGATACACTATTCTCGAACATATGCTGGGCATGTTGGGTATAAATTATTTTCTCTTTTGGAAAAATCACTTTATAGAATGCTTAAAAGCTTCAACGAAATTTGCAATAATATTCAATATTTTGAAATCTCGATTGTTTCGAACGCAGGATGACAAAAATTTCCATTGATAAGTTGTGATCATTTCTGTGGTCTCTGTCACTCTTATAAGAATTATGTTTTTCTTCTATTGTCCATTCTTTTACTTAAAGCCCACTTAAACTAAAATTATAAAGTGGGTTCTCTATTGGATTTGTTAATCTGTTTGTAACGCCTGTACTGGCAAATAGATAAATAAACTCGAACACGAATAACTTGTACCTGTTTTGTGCACAAATGTGCATGAGTTAGATATGGTTAGGTATATGTTGCATATAAGGATCTAAATGTGAACTGAATATATTAATAATTATTTTGGTAATTGATCCATTAATTATCAAAACGGAAAAATAATTGTCCTGAATCAATGAAATTCGTATACCATACAGTCATAA
>WOGR01003770.1:0-13711 GCA_015342045.1 Leptinotarsa lineolata | reverse complement strand
TGCTGTTGAGATAATGTACTTCGATTCAATATAAGTGAACAACAAATATTGAATCGGTTCTAGCACTTGTAAAAATGAAATTAATCCGAGGATGTATCCACTGGACTGCTGCCAACTGTGTATAGGTATATCTGTGAAAATATTGTATTAAATGAATGGCATGTCACAAGTACATCAATATAAATCAATACAGGGGTTAACATGCAAATTACATTGCCTTGCAAATGGACCAAAATCAATTAAGTAAAAAATGAAACGTTACACTATTATCAGCCCGGTGAAGGTCGATTTAGGTTCAGATCTTCTACTAGAATACCATGAAAATGAGGCAAATCCTATAACGGTGAAACTGAGAGGTCATTGAAAATCCGCATTGCCGAACACAAGTGAAACACCCAGCGATGAGAAACCAGTAAATCGGGAATAGCAGAGCATGTGGACTCATCAACATAACATCTAGTTGTTTCAAACTGAGATCATCCACAGGGAGGAAATCTGAGTGGAGTTCAAAGAAACTGCATATATTATGTTGTATAACGTCGCCTTCAGCCAAACTAGCGTAGATTTACGCAATATATAGAAACCTGTAATCAAGCGAAAAAAAGGTCAACTCCCGTTAAACCGGTGAAGCGGGGATCGAAAAGAGGTGAAAGCGCTCGAATGACATGAATAGTTACCTCTCGGAAAAACAAGTTTTTTTTATTGAGAATATAGTCGCATCCATCTGAAAGGTGATAAGCGACGGATCAATACAATACTAATAATGATATCAAAACAGTAAATGTGAACACATATTTAAATTTTATTCAATAAGTCTATGTCTTTGAGATAACCGAACAGATTTCTTGAGGGGAATTCTGTTTCGAGGAGAACTCTAATGTCATTCGGGAACTGATAATTAGATCGTTGAATATTGTATTTAGGGCATTCAATTAAAATGTGGTATACACTCTGAACTGTATCACAATCGTCACATCTAGGTGGATTACTATCCGTTAGAAGGTAGGAGTGTGTAAATCTTGTGTGATCAAGACGGGGGCGCGTGAGAGTTACTTGTGCTTTTCTGTTCTTACAAATTGGTTGCCAACCCAAGATATTGTTCTGAATGTGATGCAATTTTAATCGCGACTTCAACCACTCTTGATTCCACAAACATGACAATTTATTTCTGAGAAAGACTTTCAAATCACTCGGTACATTACGAAATACAACTTCTGATTATGCACTTACTATCGCGTTTCGCGCACATTGGTCTGCTTTTCCATTTCCGTCTATACCGATGTGAGAAGGGATCCACATAATGCTGATATCCCGAAAGTTCTTCTTTGCTTCCAGTTCCGATTTCATCATTTTGGCAATAGGATTAATAGGATAAATTTGTTGTGATATTTCTACTGAGCTGAAGGAGTCTGTGAGGATTAGGCCTAATGGAGAATTATAAAAATTAATGTGCTGGATAGCCTTGTATAATGCATAAAGTTCTGCGGAAAAGACGGTAGTGTTAGAGGGAAGTCTAAATTTGAAATCATTACTAGGAGTAACCAACACCATTGTCGATTTTTGAGGCATCAGTATACACTTTCGTGAAATTATGGTAACGCTGATTCAAAATAGAGGCTGAGGTAGTTCTGATAATAGTAGGGTTTGTATCGTATTTATTATGTGAATCGGTGTTAATTTCAGGAATTGTTCAGGTCCAAGGAGGCGGATGGTCGAGATCTAACGGATAGATCTCCAGGAATTCAATGTTTAGGTGCTGAAGATACGTTCGAATTCTTTCATAGTATGACTGAGGAGTGCGTGTTTTCCCATCAAAATAGTGCAAGTATTTATTAATAAATGTAATATTGTGCAAAGGCTTATTTTCATTTGCTGCTATGGATGTGGCATGTGATAAGATTAAATACATTCGTCGCTGTTGCAAGGCGGGTTCACCAGTTTCAGAGCGAAAAGCACCCAAAGCAATTCTGAGAGCAGTATTATGAAAAGTGTCAAGCGGTCTCAAGCTTGATTTTGTGGCAGATGCATACTTAACGGAACCATAATCAATTTTTGATCTAATTAGCGTTATATATGCAGTAAGTAGCATGGCATAATCAACTCCCCAGTTTCTATTAGCTAACATTTCAAGTAGGTTCAGTCTTTCATTACAGGAAAGTATAAGTTGTTTGATATGCTCTTTTCAAGATAGTTTTGGGCCAAACCACATTCCTAAAAATTCAACAGATGATTTGAAAATCACCCTCCCATTGTATAGTTTCAACGAGGGAGCTTCTATAGACGAGAATTTGGAAAACACCATATCATTAGTTTTTTTAACTGACAAAGCCTGTTTTGGAAGACCAGTGTTCTAGCTACGTTAGGAAGTTTATGAAGATGGTTTCCATCTGAGTTATGTCTTTGCCTTTAGTGTAGATTACCAAATCGTCAGCATATAAACGAGTCTTTAGAGGTTTCATTAAAGTTTTAACGATATCAGTTATCGCAATTAAAAAGAACGTTGAACTGATTATAGATCCTTGGGGGGTGCCATTTTCTTCGATAGCATTATGAGAGAAAAATCGTGAACTTTTACTGGGGAGGATCTATTTTTCAAAAAGTTTTTGACGAAGTTCAGACAATTACCACGAATGTTCCATAAATGTTATTTCTCGAGAATCTTAATTTTCCAACACGTGTTAAATGCTTGTTTTAGGTCGGAAAATATTGCAATACAGGTTTATTTTGTTGCCAATGCCTTGTGAGTGTGACTTTCTAAGTCCAGAATATTGTCGATTCCTGATCGGTGTTTTCTAAAACCATGCTGTTCCAATATCAAGAGATTTAATTTTTTAATACATGTATACCATGAAAGTCGACAATTAACCATTTTCTCCATAAGTTTACTCATTGAACATGTTGAACGTATGGGCCTGAAAGAATCTGGCTCGAGAGGATGTTTTTGACTTTTCAGTAAAGGAAGCACTATGGATTTAGACCAGATGGATGGAAACTTATGACATTGCCAAATTAAATTGAATATTTCAAGCAAAAGTACTCAGCTACTTCAGGAAGATATTTCAGAAATATAACTGGTATATCATTTGGCCCTGGACTATTATTTCTCAAGTCCTGAAGACTGGAGTTCAGCTCAGGGAGACTGGAGGCAATATTCAGTGGAGTATTCTGATCGTTATCATCCAGAATATTGTTTTCTTCTAGCAGTTATTTGTTTTGTAGGAAAGTGAGACTTCAATTATGATTTGAAGACATTTTTTCATAGTGATTGGCTAGGATATTTGCCATTTCTGGGGTCGAGCTTATTATTTTGTTATTAACATCAAGGTTGGATATAAACGGTGTATTTTTTAGGCCATTCAGTTTTCTGATTCTCTTCCAGACTTCAGAGATTGCAGTAGAACTATCAATCGCTGAAAGATGGCGAGACCATGAGTTTTGTTTAGCTTAATTTACGAGCTGTTGTGCTTTAGCTTTCACTTTTTTGAATTCTATTTTATTTTTCATTATTTTATATCTTTTATATTTACTGAACAATGATTTACTAGACCAAATTGCTCTTGAACAATCACTGTTCCACCAAGAGACTGGATTATAAAGAAAGGTTGGTTGGGTATCAGGATCAATTGATCCTATTACTCAACCAACCTTTTTTCAGAAATATCATTGGATCACCAAATTAGTTAACGGACTGAATTATGTTTATTCAATCTTCTAGTTTTTCCTATAGCAAGCTTGGCACCTCGTAGTATAATATTGTTGAGATTACCTATGGATTTGTCTATGTCTTTAGTCATTTGGTCATGTGACATTGGAACATCGATGAAGTTTTCGAATTGTTGCCAGTTGGCAGGATCAATTTTCCATTTTGAGACAAACACGTGGAACTTATAAGCCAAGAGGTTTTCATTTATTATAGGATAATGATCACAACCATATATGGAGTCGAGGACTTTCCATATCAAATGTGTAGACAAGCTTGGATCGCATTTACTTGAATCAATTGCCGAGCCCTCTCCTAAATTTATATTGAACCTGGTTGAAGAGCCGTCAATCAGAAAATTCATTCGTAAGTCTGCTACTATTCTTTCAATTAGTTTACCTCTGTTGTCTGTATTCAGAGAACTCCAAATCATATTGTCTTCATTAAAATTTTCTACAATCAGGCGAGGCGTTTGTATTTGAGTCAACAGATCTACAGATCATTATAGTTTAGAGGACAGCTAGATAGTAAGTAAATATTACAAACGTAGTATTTAGTTGATGAGTCGATTTCGATTACTATGACTTCTAAGTTACTATTGACTTGGAAAACATTTCCATTTATTGACTTTTTTACTAGGGTCGCTACACCATCAGAAGAAAAATTATTATTAGTGACCCTGTCTGTTTGAAAACAAATGAATTGTCCTGAGGAACAATTCCCTTGTTGGTTCAGAGTTGTTTCTAGAGGGCATATAATATCAGGAGAATGGTTTGCTATCAGAATTTGTAAAATAGCTAGACGATGAAAAAATCCATCTTTATTCCACTGTATGCAAGAAGTGAATTTTAGGAAACAAAAAAGAAATGTGGAAGTCAACAAAAGATTACTGGCTTATCTGTGAGAAATCTGTGTCATATTCCGTCATTTCGTTTCCAAGATGAGCAGAAATCTTCTTCTTCAAAATAGTTATTCTTCTCTTGATTGCTTTGTCTTTTAAGTGAGGGTTAATTTTCGTGAACATGTGCGTGACTCCCAGGAGATCAGTAGTGAACTCGTTTGCAACAGCGATAGGATCTGCTGAATTATTAATGTTACTCAAAAGGAGACTGAGTTGTTCATAGTTGGGAGTGAAAGGAGGAAAGTGAGTTTCTTTAAACTCATTGGCGGGTTTGACAAGATGTGGGCTATTAGTTGCTAAAATGGGAAATGCGTTATTAGATTCGGGCTCCTTCTTTTTCTTCGAATTCGACGCAGGCGTCAAAAATTTGAAGGCATTTACATACCACTCGCACTGTTATTCACAATGTATTTCAAGATATGCGACCGAAATAATAAGATCGCCTTGATATGTGATTTGTTCACTTACAGCAGGGGGTTATTGACCATGCCTCGAATCACTCACAACAAAATAAAATGAAACAATTGGTGTTTTCCACACTAAATGAGCTAAATAGTTGCAGAACAAAATAAACACTACCTTTAAGTGTTTAATCAGGGGGGAACTCCGAAAACATGTAACTGAGGATGATTGTGAATGCTACTTGGTTCGTGCGGAACGAAGCCATCCGCAAAGATTCGCAGCTGCCTTCCATTCAGCAGTCCATTCAGTCGAGAAATTTGAGAGTTTTCAGAAATGCATTAGTTAGGGGATATAGAAGGCCCAGACAGTCTGTTGAATGATGCCCTCATGTCCTCTGTTAACAGATGAATAGTTTCTTCATCCAATTCATCCCAACCAGGTAGGGGTTACACCGTGAAGGGCAGCACGGATGTCTGAATAGGACTGTCATGTCGTCAATCAAAATCACTCTATCGCAGTTCAGATCCATTCCGTCTTTCTGACGAGAGACAGCTGAAACGCCAAGAGAGCTAGGCTCCAGCCTGACTCAAATCAAGACGCGAACAAAAATAGTCAAGTCATCACCCGAAAACGATTGTGGGTAGTAACCATCAAAACGCCGTGGAGTAATTTGGTTCAAAATTTTTTTAACTATTTCAATTTCATTCGTAGTTGTGTAGTTGTTGAATTTTTTGCTTATTTATATTTCATTTCACATTTTCATCGCTTAATTGATATTTGCAGCTGATCGTTTCAATTCTATTTGTTCTTTCAGAGATTCCAAATCACATCAGGCAATCAAAGTCCGAACCAATAATATGATTATAAGTACTCTTTCTACTCTTCGGGTATCTCAATCTGATCATTCTAATCCATCCTGTGGATGTGTACGGAGAGCAAACTATTAAGTATACTTCAAATCAATGCTGCAATGATTAATTTCACACAAACTACTCGTACAACATAGTTAAGGTACAGATATTCAACTTTATTTCTCTGAATAAATAACACTATAACGTTTCAGCAGTTTTTCAGAAAGTGCTAAACATCACCTGCAGATAAGGTGTATGTTATGCAACACCACTTCGTTCACGTATCCTAGCAATGGGCAGTATTCGGTTAGTAGGCCGCAAATTGTCTTGAGCCAATGCCCACTTTATTGAAGCGGACGGTCCCTTTATCAAAGTTAACCCGATGATGTTCGTACCCCCACAGCTGATTCAGGGTCTATACATGGAGTTGAGTATTCGTGCCTGGCATACTCGTCAGATTTTTTGTTGTCCATGATACTTGAGTGTTCTGCACACAGTATATGGCCAGTCTCTTTCTGTTCGCCAGATGGTGTCTTCCAAAAAGAATCATCATTGTCACTATTCAGAACTTCAAAAGATGGAATATGATTTTGAATGGAAGTAATTTTTTTGTTGGGGAAAATCAGTTTTTATAGACCTTCTTCGGGTATTTTCACCTTTCACAAAATTATTGAATACGACAAGTCACTGATAAATAATATATCTTCCTTTGTGAAAAATACTTCGCATGTACTCAGTAACTTTTCGGGGTAAACCAAAAAGTTTGTCCTTTCTACACATGTATTAAGTTCTCCATTACAGTTTTCATAATTTTCAGATTTTGGAAGATGAAAATACCCGAAGAAGATCGAAGAAACAATATAGTTCATAATGCGGTCCGTTTTTGAGAAAATATTGATCAACGAAAAAAAAATTGGAAATTTCGAAAATCCAAAACATTCAAAAATATATCATACATATCATGATATATTCATTGTGATCAATCATCACATTGAAAAATAACGCTCTACTGTTGATGATTCTATCGTCGTTGTTTTTTCTTAACTTCTTTTAGGAAATTTCACTTTTCACAATCTGAAATTTATGGAAACTGTAATGAAAAACTTCGTAAACGTGTAGAAAGGTCAAACTTTCCAGTTCAGCCGATAAGTTACTGCGCAAGTTCACAGTATATGTCACAAAGACATGTAATATATTCGTTAGCAATTTGTCGTATTCAATAATTTGGTATATGAAAGAAGCTAGGGAATGAAGACACTTTATGTTTTGGAGCGTAAAATCTGTTTCCGTCTTCATATTCGAAAGAACATAAGGATTTTCGCACTTTTTTTTCAGCTGGTTCGTTTTATTCCTAAACGTCCACGACAGATGTCAAAACAATTTCGAAATATGAAATATCGTCTTCTGAAATATTCAATGTAGTACAATGTGTTCTCTCATACTCGTCTGTTGCAGTTTCGGTACTATCTATATTTTTCTTCGAGACAAGTAGCCGAGTACGATCCGTTCCTGAGAAGCTATTCAAAATTCTTTTTCCTCCAGATTTGATGACATATGCTGATTCTTTGAGTTCACGTATCTCAAAGTGGGGTTAGGTACTAGTAATCATTCCCGTCTTGTTCGATTCAACCCGATGTCCACCGTCTGATTTGAAACTGTGTTCTGACAAATTTTAACTCAATTACTTGTCTATAAAATCTCTGATTTCCTTCTCAAAAAATGACTTTTGGTCAAAATATTATTCTACATCATCAAGTTCCTGAAGGTGGTTTTTATCTGGTCACGAATCTTCAATAAATGAATATGGGAGTGAGATAATGGTAAAAAAACAACGATACTGCAATACACTTGTTCAAATAGGTATTTCATGAAACGGAGAAAAGAAGTAGTGGAATTCTATTTGAAAAATTATATTAAATCTGAATAAATGAGACAGGTGGAACACAGAATTTACTTCACGACGATCTATCTCATATCTACAATGAACTAGACACGTTATCATTGTCGCAATGTATCACTTGAAAAACTTTTCATTCCACGTCGCAGCTGAGAATTTACATTTTCATATTTTATTGAGCTTGTACAGAAGTTACCTCTGAATTGTTCATATAATGTTCATATAATGTCCTTGTTTCATGAATTTCATGAAACAAGGACAATGTTGAAAACACATTCGAGTAGGAAGGTATGTTTATGGGAAGGTGAACTATGTCCTGCTTCTGAAATATTCTGCTTGCCATTGAGATTTCTTTCATAGAATTCACGTTTCTAAGGTGATATGAGAATATGATAGTATATGAATATTCAATTGGAAATGACTTCCCGACGATTCTGCTTTCCAATTTTACTCTTCGTATTTATTTCACAAAACTGTCTATCATCTATATGAAAATCTATATGAATCTAAATGAACAAGCTGAGTTTTATAAAAATTGTTCACCTCTGAATTCAGGATGAATGAGTAAGAATGAGTGAGAATTCTATTGGAAAATCTGATTTCATGACCTTTGTTTCGAAATATCTTGGAATGAAAATTCAATTCCAACATTTTCGCTCACAAACAGAGAGGTTGATGTATAAGAATGAGTTCTTGAGAATCTCATTTACATTCTTTCTGATTTTTCGAACGGTTTCTGTCAAAGCGGTAGTATCCGACAATAAAATATGACATTTCGAAGAATTGATGATACATAATAACCTCTTGCTGATAATAAGCATGGAACCTACACTTCAAAAATCAGATTCTGGATTTATCCGTTATTTCGATGACGAAAACATTGGCACAGTTCCTATACCATCGAAGAGAAAAATATAAGTGCTTCATCTGGTGTACATAAAAATAATCCCAACTCTATTGATGAAAACGAAATGATCAAAACCGGTTTTTGACCATTGTGGGCAAGTATATGAATAGAAACTTCATTAGAACGGAAGTTAATGTGTAACGATATATTTCGAAAGAAAATAATGAACGGTGTAGTTCATTCCTGGTAGTATATTTCGCCATCTTGGTATTGAAGAGGTTTATGTGTTTCTTTGAGTGGAACAACGTCGCACACCATGATTTTGTTCAATCTGAATATCGAAATAGAGGGGAGAGAACAAAGGTTCTCCTTGGAATATATTAGCAATATTCAATATCAGATATAATGAAGTGAGATTTCAAGAGATAGCACATACATGAGATAATTTATCTTCAATGACACCTTTCACAGAGGCCATTAAGTTCCCCATAAAATGATATTCTAGTGGAAACGTGTTGAGTCATCAGTAGCAGAAAATTTCAAGTTTTTTTGAATTCTTAGATGGCAATAAACATCAGATTTTTATGGATACAACATATCATCAAAGTAATTCATCGTTGCAAGATGAAAATTTAAGATACTACTATGGTCATAATGAGACACTGGTGTTTTTTCAATCTCCGGTTTCCATGAGATCAAATTAGGTACACAGCGAGGGACGAAACTATTGAATGTTGAATATGGAATGTTTCACATGATTTTTTTTTCATTTGGTGTAGGCTTTATCTTGAATGATTTTGTGAAATCCAGATAAAACTCAGTTGTATTTGCAAAATGATTTGTAATCGATTCACAGTAATTTCAGAAGATTTCTCCAGTAATTCGGTTCTAATAGTAGTGTGAGAAGAACCAATATCTTCGAAAACAACAAGACATGATAGAGGACATGTACTATATCTGATAAAAGCATAACTTCGTATTTTCCGCAAATTGGTTAGTAGGATCATTCTGAGCATCAAGAGCTGAGTGATATAATATTATTCACTACTATCCATCTTGAAGAAAAGGGAAAAAATTACTTTCACAATAGATCAGAGATCCCTAAAGGATCCCGGAATATCAATATCAAATCAAGTATTTTTGATGAAAAATACTATAGAAAGTATGTTAGAAAAACTTTCAGTTACTCAATCACTGCCAGCCTCCATACCTACTGAACTGACTCCGATCTCAGTGATTGTAGATGGATTCTCATATGAGAAATAATGACATATAAATAATATCTGGAAGACTAGTAGATGATATGAAAGCTCATAAGGAGTTGAAAATGATTTTTTTTGTGAATATTCGTAGCAGCAGAAAAAATTTCAAACACCTCTTTTTTTGCTGAATCAGTTCTAACTTCAGTTCGATACAATCAATCATTCTGCATACTCTACCTTTCTGCATCCATGTACAAAACAGGCGTCGGGAGGTTTTTATGATGGTGTATTTATAACAGTAGAGCCAATGCACGAGAAACTCTTCCATAATTTCGAATCTGAGAAATATTTTATGGAGAGAAATTGTCAAAAACCGCGAGTTCGGATGGTTGTTATTTCCTTTCACATTGTTGAAAAATTTCTTCACTCGTGTTTACTGAAATTCAAAATTTGTTACAAAGCACATCGCTGATGTATCATATATCAATTCATTTTCCTTTTATGAGAATCATTGTGAAATTTTTCCCCAAATATTCCGATTTCATTAAAGTAGGATGAACGCTTTTCTGGTACGATTCATTATCTTTATTGGTAACCATACGAACACATAATACTTCCTCTCAAGATGTTTAAGCAGTACAATAAATCTTCCAGACACTTTAGTTTGTACAAAGTACTAGCACTTACTACTACACATTGCTGTAGATTACAGTATATTACCATCACCTCATTTCTAAAAGGCTCCGCAGAACAATTTACTGTTCTGGCAAACGTTCACTGCCATCACAGTGTAATGAATTATAAAGATCACAGTGCAATGAATTATAAAGATATTTTTGATGTTCGAGAATTTGTCAAAATGTTCAAAAGAATGATACACAGTTTTCAATTTGGCAATAAGGAACTGCCTTCCTCAATGCGACATTGAAAGATAGTCAAATCCATATACTAACTATCGTAAAAACCATGTCGATGAAAATATGAAACAATAAATGAATGAGATCATGCAACTACAAACACACATTCCATGAATCGAAATGCCGGAGTAAAATTTTTCACTCCATCAATACAAGAATATAAATATTTTTGAAAACAAATTCGGAACATTCATCTTTTCCACCTACCTACACAGTGGGTTATGGTGACTGCCTGCCAAAAAGAAATTACTTCCCCGGCTAATAAAAAACTGAATATTGAAGTATATCCGACAGACATTCATGCAAGAGGAACATCTGCCAGAATAAACTGTGAAATATCTTGCAAAGATGTCTGTCGGATATAAATCGATATCCATCGTGGTATAATCCGGGTATTTTGCAGCAGGCATTCACCAGAATCTACTGTATAGGTAATTGGGAGAGATGAATGTTTCAAAATTTCATTTCGAAATTATTTTTTTTCGTGTACGTATGTATCTCTTCTCCTTCAGTCTTCAGACTCGTTTTGATCTCTGTGATAATAATGACCCAATAACCCTAGATTACTTTTCAAGAGCCCTCATGAGTTGCAAGAACTTCACTGTGCCAAGCCGAGATGGGCCAAAAACTTATTGAAATATGTTTTGAAATATGATTTTTCGTTAACCAGCTGTCACTCCTCAACGAACGAAAACCCTCAGGAGTCTAATCTTGTGCAAGCTTAGGACTGACGAGGTTCTTCCTTTTACCGTGTGATTCCCAACAGGGTTTGACGATAGCGAGTTAAAATCGATAGTTCAGACTGCGGCTTGAACCACTGACTCACACAGCTGTAGATCGAGTGGGTGCACAAAAAACTTTCTGGTACCCTCTGCTAGAGTTCTCAACTCATGACTGGATAGAGAGCAGCCAATTTTGAAATAGTTTGTCGAGTGGTAGATCGTTATCATTCCCAAAAGCAGAGATTTGTGAATTCCTAAGAATTTCACACCGGTAGATAAAAGCATCCTGCACTATCTGGATGCCAAAGAGACTCATTCTGGGGTGGAACAACGCCACCCACAAGTCGAATCTGTCGAGGAAGAACAAAGTTGCAACTAATATGCTTGCCATTTCAATAAAAACCGCAGAGATCACTCCACTCCTGCGGAAACACACGAATCAGCTTATGCATGGGTTCTCCTTCAACAACATTGAAGAATTTAGATTATCAAAGCAGCTAACCTTTGCTTTTCTTAGGTCGAGTGGGCTGAAGTCAAAGACTGAGGAAATCATCATGGCCTACCTGAATGGTGTCTTCAACACCTCAGTCTACCACAGTCGCGTGATGAGTATGAAGGTATGTGAGGTCTCAGCCTGTATCCGTCAATAAAATAACAGTGTGAACCATCTGAGTATCCCAACCAAATAAATATGATTCCAACTAGTCATTACTTCCACCTGCAGTTGACTCAGTGATATGTCCACTGCGCCACCTGTAGACAAACCCACACTCCGGGGTGAGAGTCGGAATAATGATTAATATTCCGGAGAAATGCATATGACATGCTCCAGGTTCAGGTTCAACTAACATTTCTTTCTCTTACAGGATGAGTCTCAATATTTGAAATCTGTGTTGTTTCAAATATACATATATTTTAGTATTTTCAAATGGAAGGGTAGAATTGAGAATTCATCTTTTATTATTTCTGAAGCGATTCATGTGACATATGTGTGTTTGTCCCTGAGAAAGTATTGAATGATTTGAAATCATTGAGAAGCTGAATATGCATGGAATGTGCAAAATACTAGCACCAAAATGTTCGGATGAGCCAATTAAAAAAAAAAGAAATGAAAATGGGAGCAAATATACAATAAATTCGAAAGTAAGCTATCAATTCGTGGAGAAGAAATTATTGTCAACCAAAACGAAAAATTCCACATTGAGGTACTTCATGATGTACTGTTGCACAAATCGTTTTGACTATGTTATTCTTAGTGGCGATCTCAATATTGATTTTTCAACTGACTCGGGTGATAAATCGTCATTAACTGACTTCATGGACAGTTTCGGATTGAAATGTCAAAACTTTGAACCTACTCGAATATTTGGAAAAAAGTGACAAAATCCAAACTAGATCATTTTATAACAAATTATTCTACAGATTATACAGAGAGTGTAATAGACTTGGATTTTGGTGACCATTTGGGTCTTGATAATATTTTGAGGAATTCAAAAACAGATATCTTGAATTCTAGTATTGAAAACGATGTTAATTTCAGGACTATCATCTGAACGAATTTGTTCAACTCACACCATTGGCATTGAAGAATTTCACTGTGTTTGTACTAGTGACTATGTTGATGCAGCCTTTGATATGTTTATTGGTACTATAATATATTATGTAGATTTGACTTCTTCGCTAACAAAGAAAAAACTAAATAATGTATCCACCCTGGGATGGATCAGTAATGATATAATCAAGATGGGAGTTGAACTGAAAATTCTGTTCTGGTTTGAGAACAATTCATCGCATGATGAAGTTTCTGTGAAGTATAAAAGCTTAAAGAATTTCATAGACAGATTAGCTAAAACGAAAAAAAAATATAATCAAATCAATCTTGAGAATGAAAATTCTCAACAAAAACAGAAATATATATAGAGAACAGTTAGAGAAAAAACAGGTTGAATGAAAATTAGCTCGATAAATGGGATCAAAGTTGAAGGTAATATTACTTGCAATAAGCAGAATATAACTGAAGCATCTGCTGGATATTTTTCATCTGCAGCAAAAATTCCGTAATCTCGCATTTTGACAGCATTTACTTTAATAACTTCACGTCTATGAACATTAATGATACATTTCATTTCGCCCCTGTGGATGGTCATGAAGTATCAGATGTGATTCGTTCTTCAAAGAACGTTACATCTGTGGGCATTGACTGTCTCTCAACAAAATTATAAAAACTATAGGAGTCATTATTGCAAGTCCTCTTTCAGATTTGATTACCATG